>BDJD01001199.1:0-10727 GCA_002564525.1 Rosa multiflora
CTGAGATGTTAGGTTTCGATCGAAAGGATATGGATATGAGATGGAGAATTACTGATCGCATATCCTTAAGTTGGTTCTGATGACATGAGAAGAGGTGTATGTTACTAGAATAAGCTCGGCCCTATTATCCACTTGTACTATGACATCTGTATTTCGGTTCCAAGTGAGTTTTAAATAGAAGCACCGGAACCGAACCGAGAAGGGATCACCAAGAACCGAACCCAAAAACATGTAAACGCATATGTTGTAAAACCGAACCGAACCGGGTTTTGCGGTGCGGTTCGGTGCGGATCAGCCGGTTTTTCGGTTCACTGTCCCAGGCCTAGCGGTGGCAGCTTTGCCAGTCATGGTGTCTTGGACGGCGCCTCTTGGGCTAATGAGATCCGTTCTCATTCTTTCGTCATTCTTTTCTCTCTGCAGGGATAGAACAAGCCCATATCTATGAATCTATCGTACATTTTAAGTAACGAAAGATTGTTTTTATATCAGTCCAATGATGTTGCGTTGGCACGGGGCTATATCTAGCCAACAAGTTCGTAACAATTGAGGTGTCCTATCTTGTATTGTGATAAGTACAATAATGCGCCTATTGTACTCAGGTAAGCACTTTTTCTATTAACACGTTTTCGTCATCATCCCTGGGACGAAATGGATCCCATTTAGGGCCAAGACTACAAACGACCATGGGAGTGCATCTTTGACTTTATCAAAATGCAAAGCATTTATTGACACAGTTACAAGTTCTAAATCTAGACAAAACCGTGTTCTCCCAAGGTCCTTCATCTCAAACTTGGATTTCAGGTGTTCAGCAGTTTCCCTCAACTCTCAAGGGTTCCAATTATGTTCATCAACATAAACCATGACAATTGCAAATCCAGAACTTGTCATAAAAATACAGGGGCATAGTTCATCATATCCCTTCCCAATCAAGTAGTCACTTTAGTGAGCGTTTATCCTTATTGCAAAAGCGCTCCGTGGTTAAGAGCCACTTGATTTGGGTAAATGAAGTCCACAAGAACCTTCATTATATTCCGTATCTAGATCCCTATAGAGATACGTAGTGACCACATTCGTAAGCTGCATGTTCAGTTATTTGGAAACTACCAAATTGACAAGGTAGTGGAAATGACATCCATTACGAGAGAATATGTCTTCTCGTAGTCGATTCCAGGGCGTTTTTGTGAGAAGCCTTGCGCCATAAGGCGAAATTATCATCTTTTTTTCTCATCACGCTATTTAACGAAGACCTATTAATGTCAAAAGGTTTTATGTTAGGTGGTGTTGGCATCTCAGGCCCGAAATCCTTCCTCTTCGTTAGTGAATCCAATTCAACCTGGATCACATCTTTCCATTTAGGCCAATTTTCTCTACGTTGGCATTCTTCAATGGAGTAAGGTTCGATGTCATTGGTCTCAATAATTCCACGTCTCCATGTACACTAGTGTAATTCGTAGGGATCTCTATATTCTCAGGAATTAGTTCTAACATTGAGGCGTCCCCCAACGATGTCTCTTGGACATAACCACAATCCAGAATATTCTCATGAGATGGATTTTGAGTATCAATGATCAATGGATCAAGTTGTGCCAAACTCGCTCTCTTCCTAGGGCAAGAATTCATCGAACCTATGGGTCTCCTACGCTCTCTAGCAGAACCCATGGCTTATGACACCATTATGCCACCTTATGACGTCACCATACCACCATCCATGGTGGTGGTGCCGTACCCATCTTCTCTAGGTGGCACCATGTCCTCTTGTGGGGACATTAATCCTTGCAGGCATGTTTGCAGCAGGTATATGTGATCTCGTCACTTTTAGGGGATCAAGATGAGACATAGTGGGGACATGTCGTTCCTGTTGAACATTGACGTTCTAATCTCCCCCTAACGGTGGGAAGACTGTCTCATTAAAGTGACAATTCGTAAATTCAGCGAAAAAGAGATTGCCTGTCAAGGGTTTTACATAGCGGACTTATAGTTGGAGACTTATGGTTTTACATAGCAGACTTATAGTTGGAGACTTATGTCCAATACAAATATATATATATGCATTCATTGCAATGACTCATGTTGATGCGATGTGGCAGCGCAATTGGCACATAAACCGCACACTCAGATATGCATAAGTATGAGATATTAGACTCGAACCTAGTCACTAGCTGTAACGCAAATAAAAGTTGAGTGGCTTCTATGAGTCGTAGACGAATTAGTATAGCAGCATACGATATTGCCTAACCCAAGCGGAAATATTGGTGTACATTACCAATGTCCGGGCTACCATCATAGTCATTTAACGGTGGCTTTTCCGCGAGACCAATTGAGTGTGTACATGGGAATATAATACTTGATATCAATACCCAATGATATGTAATAGTCATAGAAAATTTTCGATGTAAACTTTCTAGCATTGTCAAGTCGAATTGACTGAACGGGATGATTTGGGTAGTGAGCCCGTAGCCATATGATTTGGGCTAGGAGTTCATCATAAGCAGCATTACTAGTGGATGATAGTGTGACACGTGACCGGCATGTCCGCATATCAGCCAACAGCATAAAACGTCTAAGTAGTCCGCAAGTTGGTTGAGTCGATCCACAGAATCCCTTTGGATTCTCTGAGAACACATGTGTCCTTTGCATAGGATGGTCTCGATCCTTAAAGAGCAGGCTTTGGGAAATGAGTGATGGGCCTTAGAAGCAACCAATGAGGATTTTGGTTAAGCCACGAAATCACAATTGACTTGAGAAGTGGAGAGAGGTGGCACATTGCAATTCTTGGCGTCAATGCTAAGCTCTTGCCATAGGGGGTGACGGCATTACCCTTCTCCTTGAATCAACTTTTGATTCAAACTTCTTTTCACTTGAAAGAATGGATGTCCATGTGAAGTCTTTAATAAACGGATCATCATATCATGACCTGGATGTCCCAATTGGTCATGCCAAAGCCTATATGTGTCGATGTCCCAATAATCATCTCTTATGACGTTATTAGACTTAATTATTCGAATAGTGGTTACATATAACTCACTAGAGCGACACATGAGCTTCTCTAATACTCGTAGTCATTAGAGATAATGCAAAGGAACTTATGTCCATTCTCGCTATGTGTTTCCACATGAAAACCGTTGGCTCTAATATCTTGAAAGCTCAAAAGGGGGACCTCCAGCCCTAGGAGCTAGAGAGCTTCAACGACATAAATCAATGTGCCATTTGGCAATGAGCTGGTCCTTGGCCATGAATTAAATTGTGATGGCCCTACCATCGTAGTCACAGAAGATTGAGTAGGCATCATCCCAAGGAATAATTGCCTATGTCAAGGTATGATGTGCGTAGCAGCACTATCCGTGTGGCATTCTAGTTCTCGGGGAAACATACCTAAGTGAATAAAGCTCGAAATTAAAAGAATGGTAATTCCAATTAAATATGACCAGGAAAGTAAGAGGAGAGGTCGGTGGAGCGAGGCTCGCTTAAGTACCACTAATCTCAACTTAGTTTCCTAGACATCATATTTAATTGAGTACGCCTAGTGAGAAAGAGTTAAAACCAAATGTCATTTATTCATTAAGGCACAATTGCCATTACATAATTCTTGAAAAATGAAAGACTATTTAATCAAAATCTGCGGCATCAACATTGTTGTTTTCCTCGCCAGATTTGAAGTCCGTAATGATGAGATTGACGTCATTGTCATCTCCATCATCTCCTTCAGTTACGAGATGAGCCTTATGCTCTCTCATATCTTTTATATACCTTGTATTGTGCAGCTTTGTTTTTCCACTCGCATTCTAGTGCTTAAACCAATGCTCTTAAGATCCACATCCATAGCATTACCTCACCCATTAATTGAGATGCACCTTGCGCATTTGGACATCTTCTAGGGATGTTGGTGGTGGTACCACCACTACCGGCGGTGCCGGTTTTGCCTCTCCCACGTTGGCCAAAGTTGCCACGTGTCTGCGTATCTCGCGGTTTTCCTTCCTTTGTAGGGTGGTTGTATGGACCCACACGTCCATTTTGTTGTCCCCTAACTTTTAGGGTTCCGCTCCTTGCGCCCTTCTTTCGGTGAGCTATTATAATTCGCCTCGTGAACGCTCTTAGTTCCAACGGGTCTTTGAATTATGGTTTTTCACGAGTATGTTGTCAACTTACTCAGTAATTGACATAAGTTGATGAAACGTCATAATCCATCTAGCATTGCACACAAGCCTATATTGCTTTGCAACTAATAGTGCTGAGACAGGGAAGGTTGAGAGGATTTCTCAATTAATTCATATTCTGTGAGCTCTACTCCACATAATCTCATTAGTAGTGAGGTGATTTTCTTGACGTTATTCACCCATCGGTGATAACCAATGTCATTTGAATATGGTTTAGTGAAGTCGAGTTTTTGCATGTTTGCATTCGACATTCAAAGCTGAAGGAGAATAGATTAGTTTCGGATTAAAAACTTCCACGAAAACTGAAATAATAAGATTTCTGAGCTATGCTACCAAGAAATCAATTTCCAAGAATATTTGGATTAGACCGAAACAATGATGTTGATATGGTCAAATTCTCATGCTCACGGACGCTCTTTGTCCGTAGCTTACGAACGCTCTTAGTCCGTAATATTTTTATGCTCACGAACGCTCTTAGTTCATGGTTTACTAACGCTCTTAGTTCGTAAAGCGTGAATCCCCACAATTTCACTTATTTAAATAATCGAACCATGTTCGTATTATACAAATCCTGCAGAAAATAAAGGAATTTAAAAGACAAGAAAGCAAGAACTTTAATCTTTAAAACTTACTTCTTGAAATTCGGAGCAGATTCATTTCTGAATAGCTCCCACTTCAAATGGTGTATAGGTCTTAAAACGACTCTAATAGGGCTGAAATTTGGAGGTCAAATAGACGAGGCAGAGACGAAAAACTTTTATGAAGGAAGGATTTTGATCTGAGGTCCCAATCAAGATGTTTTGGGGCGTACAAACAGACTTATCTGCACAAGAACGAGCGTGCTGCTGTGCTGCAAGGGCAGCAGGCGTGCAACGATACTGTAGGGGCAGTAGGTGGCACATGGATGCTCAAGGGCTGCAGAAGTAGCGTACGGTATGGCTAGCAAGGGCTAGGAGCTTGCGGCAGTTTTTGGTGAATGAAATTTCGGGTGTTAGGGTTTTTTTTTTGTTTTCTTTTAGGCTTGGGTTAGGGCTCGTGTTGATAACGTGTTTAAGGAAAATATGATTTATAGAGAGAATTGTGTAAAAGTACATTGACGATTGGAATTGGTCTACTCATTTCATTTCATAGCACCTTTATATAGGGAGAGAATTACAACGGAAATATCAATTACAATGATGACATTAAATGATGATTGATCCGTAATCGTGTTGATTGATGGTAATCACTAGCTGATTCCTTGATTTCCTCTCCATTAGTCGCTTTGACGAAGGCACATAATATGTTTTTCCTTTAACATGATATCCATTCTCAAACTTTATGTCGAACAAGTTTTGGTTACTGGCATTCACAAACTTGACTCCAGGCTGGTGTAATGCTGTGGCCCGTGGTATGGTTAAGGTCTTGAGTTTCTTTTTTTGGGGAGGCTCAGGAGGTTGAGGTCGATGACATTTTAGAACAAAATCAACAAAATGGTGTATTCTATCTTCTTGAGGACCATGATTGAGTTTCTTCATCATATCTCCAAGTGGCCTTATGTATCCCTATTCCGCAAGAACTTATGGGTAAGCTCAAAGAGGGAAAGCCAAGGAATAGGACAGTTGGTGAAGTATAAAGAATGAAAATACTCGATAATGAACAATGTGTTTAAATAAATCCATATTATGTGTCTGGCCCAAACTCTAGGTTACTTGACCTAGTTGTAATAGTTAAAATTAGAGATATTCTCGGAAATATTCATAGATATCTGATTAATTGTAAGATTATATTTCCTTGTACAACTCTGATTTTATGTCTTGTAATCCTCTATATAAAGAGGCCCCTATTAATGCTATTATCAAATAAATGACGACTCAATTCTCTCCCAATTTCAGTTTTCCTTAAACATGTTCTCAGCACGAAACCTTAACCCTGAAACCCTAAATTCGTTGCCTTCAAACCCTAGCAACCACCGCCTCATATATTGAAGCCCTCAATCCCAGGATTTCAGAACCGGCGGCAGAACCACCAGAACCGGCCGGAAAACCACAGAACCGGCCACCGGAAGTATTGACCCAGCCCTCCAAGAAGGAAAAAAAAGGATCCCAGCACTGGTTCATCATCTTCCAGACCTCCAATTGCTACCAAATTTTGCCATCAGCAGTGCCTCGATCCCAGGATCCAGGAACCGGAAACAGAACTCTAAAAACAGGTATAAAAACTGCTAAACCGGCAGAAGAAAGAAAAAAAAAAAAGGCAGCCCAAGCCCAAAGGCCCATTGATGCAGGCCTAGAAGCCCAAGCCCAGAGACCCCACTGCCACATTAGCAACCGGACCCCACTGCCACGTTATTAACTGGACCCACTGCCACATTAGCAGCGGACCCCAGGGCCACGTCAGCATCGGTCAACGCCGGTTGACCGTTTCCGGCCACATTTTCGAGCGACCTATTTCGAGGTAATTTTTACTATAAGTTCCCGTTTTTGAAGTTTTAATTATTTTTCTCTTCTTTTTCTTCTAGGACTTGCAAACTCCCTTCTTCTACCCCCCTTTCTACATCATAGGAGAGACCTAATTAAGCCGAACTGTGAGAGTTCATGCTCACTCCAAGCTTGGAGCTTGTTGAGATCTTAAAACTTAGAGTTTGTAGAGAATTTATGATCGGCCACTTACGTCATTGTTTCGATTTAATCCAATATCTCTTGGAATTGAATTTCTTGGAAGCGATTATGCTCCGGAATTTTATATGTTTTTGTGGTAGTTTTTTCACTCCGAAACTAACCTTTTTTCTTTTTCTCTTTCAGGATGAGTAACCTGAACAAATTGGACTTTGCTCCATTGGGAATAACTGGCTCTGGATATCATAGGTGGGTTCGTGATGTCCGCCAGCATCTCAAGGCCGATGGAATCCTAGATATGATTCTCGAGTCTAGCCAAGACGTGCTAACTGTTGAGCAAGCTCAATCTTTGGAAGCAAATAGAGCAGCCTTAGAGACAAATAAGGTGAAAGTCATCATCCTAATGACTCGTCATATGGATGATTCACTCCAGTACGAGTGTATGAATGAAGAAGACCCCAGAAGGCTATGGGTCTCATTCGAAGAAAGATTTGGCAACGTCTGTGACTCCCTGCTTCCTGATCTAGAAGTGAGATGACATAGTCTTCGCTTCTGTGATTTCAAGTCAGTTCTTGACTACAAATTGGAAGCACTTCTCATGAAATCCTGAATGAAATTCTGTGGTAAAGATATCACAGATACGATGTTGATTGAGAAGAATCTCTCTACCTTCCCTGTCTCTGCATTGATAGTTGCTAAGAACTATCGAATCGATGTTACTGCAGGACGGATCACAAGGTTTCATAAGCTTGTTGGAGCTATATATGAATGTCGCTGAAAAGCATGACAACATCCTTGTGAAAAACTATAATTCGAGATCCATGGAAACAGAGCATATTCTGAAATCCAATTATAGTCGCACCCTTGAGAGAGGACGCCAAGAGTGAAACCCTAATCTTAGGGATACTTTTGGATGTTCTGGTCCATAAAATTGCTCTACTTAGGAAGGTAATAGCCAAAATAAGCGAACACGGAACCGAAGAAGTTAACGTGGAAAGAGAGAGGGAGGCAACGCCTCTAGCCATGTTGGTGGAGCCACCAACACTAAGAGCCTTCTAAATGACGCTTTCAAAGCGCCTCAATCAATGGAGTTTGAGCAAAGAGATGTATGTTCTCGATGTGGAGTATTCGGTCATTGGGCACACATTTGTAGAGCTCGTGAAGAAATTGTCACCACATACAAAGCATATTGTGAAGCCATAGAAGCTCGCTATGTGGGACAGGAAGATCAAGAAGATGATCTAGAGTGAAGGGTTGAAGACTACAAATCTGGCTAGAATCAATAGATCGCCAATTCTGTTTAAGTCTTTATTTTTTCAAGAGATGTAATAGGCAATTGCCATATACTTTGTAGTAAATGCCATCGGTTTAGTTTTTCTTCACATAGGCTCATCCAAAATAAGTACGATGTCTAGGAAGGTTTTAAGATAAGTGGTACTTAAGCGAGCTTTGCTCCACCGACATCTCTCTACTCACCTGGTCATATTTATTTTGGAATTACCGAAAGAAGTCAAATGACTACCTTTGTTTTTCATTAGCTAGCATGTGGATTGGATTCTCCTAATGGTTAAGAGACAATGATGTACTCTGTTGTCTTATGAATAAAATTTTTAGTTCTTTTCATTATGACTCCATTTTGATTATGAGCATATTACTTTGTGACTATGATGGCTGGGCCATCAGTATTAATTCAAGGACATGGAATATTCCAAGTTCCCCTGCCAAATGGCACCTTCATTATTATCACAGAAACTCTCTACGCTCCTAGGGAAAATCTCACCTGTGAATAGCCAACAGATTCCATGCGAAAATGCATTTAGAGAACGAAAATAAGTTCCTTTGCAATACCTTTAATGATTGCAAACAAAGGCGCATCTTAGACAAGTTTATGTGTCTCTCTAAGTGGACTCTATGTCACTATTCAAGCTATTAAATCCAATAAAGTCATGAGAGAAGATTTCTTGGATTTAGACATATATTTGCTTTATCACGATAGGATAGGTTATCTTAGTCCTGATATGATGATCCGTCTACTAAAGACTTCGCACGGACATCCATTCTTTCGAGCGAAATGAAGCATGAATCAAAGATTGATTATTAGACTAAGTGTGACCGCCGCCGCTGCCTCTATCACCACCTCCGTCCACCACCAGCCTAGGGCTGGCATAGTCCCTATTCATGACGCCATGGATGGTGTCCATCATGGGGATGGTGCCCTAGGTGATGCTGCAATCACCAACTTTGCTTCAAATAGCGTTTCAGACGCTCAGGCCAAACTAAAATCCTCATTGGTTGCTTTTAAAGCCTCTCGCTCATTTTACAAAACCTGTTCCTTAGGGAAATTAGGACTGAGACGGTCTTATGCAAAAGATATGAAAATACTCATTCTGTTCTTACATAGAATCCATGGGGATTCTATGGACTGATTCAACCAACTTGTGGATGTTTAAATATCTCATGATGTTGGTTGACACGCAAACACGTTGGTCACATGTTATGCCATTGTCCACTTGTAATGCTTCTTATGATACCCTCCTAGCACATATCATATGACAACGGGCTCACTCCCTGAATCATCCTATTCAATCAATTGGATTTGACTATGCTAGAGAGTTTACATGGAAGACTTTCGATGAATATTGCAATAGGACTGATGTTGGACATCATATTCTCATGAACACACCCAAATGGTCTAGCGAAAACGACTATGATGGTAGTCAGGACATTGGTAATGCGCACCAATATCCTTATATCTGCTTGGGGTGATGCAATATCGCATGCAACTATGCTAATTCATCTACTACCCACCGCTACTCAATCTACCTCTGCGTTACAGCTAGTGACTGAGTACAAGTATCATACTTACGCACATTTGAGTGAGCCATTTATGTGGCAATTGGGCCGCCACAATGCACTATGACTGGTCTTTATAGACGAATGTGCAACTACATTGGATTTGAGACTCTGACAATCGTCTGCCACTTAACGCCCTTGCAAGACGATCTCATTACTGCTAGATTTGTGGGTTGTCACTTTGATGAAACAGTCTTCCTGTTGTTAAAGGGAGATAAGAACATGAATGTTCAGCAAGAACGACAAGAATTGTCGTGGTATGTCCCCACTATGTCTCATCTCGATCCCCACTAAATTGACGAGATCACACATATCTGCTGCAAACATGCCTGCAAGGATGAACGTCCCTACGAGAGGACGTAGCGCCACCCTACACAGAGGTAGGTATGGCGCCAACGCCAAAGAAAGTGGCACTCCAGTGTTACAGGCCATGGCCCCAGCTAGGATGCGTGGGAGGCCTGTGGGCTCAAAGGATACTTTGGCACATTCCAATCCTTTGATCATTAAGACTCAAAATCCGTCTCATGAGAATCTTCCGGATTATGGTTATCGTTGGGGGACGCCTCAACGTTATAACCTATTCCAGAGAATATAGAGCTCTATGAAAATTGCACTAGTGTACATGAGACGTGGGATAGAAACTCCATCATAATAAATAGCAGACTCATGGAGCTATTGATGGTGGTTTAGGATGAACAGGTGGTGCATTATGCACTGCATTCCCTGCCTAACAGTTTTAGTCATCTTAGGACCAATTACAATACTCAAAAGGGTAACTGGACTCTAGATGAGCTCATATCCATTTGTGTGGATGAGGAAGACAGGATTAATAAAGAGAAAGAGCCTGCTACAACCATCAATCTCATAAAAAAGCCTAAGAAGAAAACGCCCCAGAACAAGCTTAAGCCTACCAAAGTCATAAGTAAGAGTTCAACAGCTGCAGTGGCTAAAGAAAACAGGCCATTTAGGTTCAAGTGCTACTTTTGTAAGAAAGTAGGTCACATGAAAAAGGACTACACTGGCTACAAGAATTGGTTAGCCAAAAAGGGTAAGATATTTTCTAATTCAGTTTTTTCCTTTAGAAATTAATCTTGTAAATGTTGAACCACAGTCTTGGTGGATA
>BDJD01001199.1:15971-30960 GCA_002564525.1 Rosa multiflora
AGACCCATCAAAGTACTAGTAATAGGGATCCCAGTAAGCTCCACGAACCGCCTCAACTCCTTACTCAAGTTCAAACACCCTCCACCAACATACAACATCGGTTTTTTCGACTCCGACACCAACCTCACAATCTGCTCTAGATGGAACTCATTAGGGCTTTTGGGCAACCTAGACATGTAACCAGTTAACCTAATGGGTTGGTCCCAATCTGGAACCACAAGCTGTTGCTGCACATCCTTGGGTATATCAATCAAAATTGGGCTGGGTATACCCGATGTGGCCAGGAAAAAAGCTTCTTTAACAATTATAGGAATGCCCTTTATATCAAGAACAAGGTAATTGTGCTTGGTGATGGATCTGGTTACCTCAACAATCGGCGTCTCCTAAAAAGCATCTGTTCCGATCATCCGGCGGGGCACTTGTCCAGTGATTGACACCATCGGAATGCTATCCATGAGCGCGTTAACAAGACAGCTGACCAGATTGGTGGCGCTGGGGCCGGAGGTGGCAATGCATACCTCCGCTGCTCCTCCAGACCAAGCAACTCCAATTCCACAATTTGCCCCCGACGAGCTCAGAAAAGGCTCTGATGTCCTCATGGAGTCACTTGAGCGCCAGGACTTCACCACTGTCTTCACCTACCTCGGTGGCGCGTCGATGGAGATCCACAAGGCCCTCAAGCGCTCCACCACCATCAGCAATGTCCTCCCTCGCCACGAGCAAGGCAGCGTGTTCGCCGTCAAGGGCTACGCGCTCGGGTCGGGCCTTTTGGGTGTATGCATTGCCACCTACGGCCCTGGTGCCACTAATCTGGTAAGTGATCTCGCAGATGTGCTCATGGATAGCATTCTGATGGTGGCAATCACTGGACAAGTGCCCAGTCGCATGATCGGAACCGATGCTTTTCACAAGACGCCGATTGTTGAGGTAACCAGATCCATCACCAAGCACAATTACCTTGTTCTTGATATAAAGGGCATTCCTATAATTGTTAAAGAAGCTTTTTTCCTGGCCACATCGGGTAGACCCAGCCCGATTTTGATTGATATACCCAAAGATGTGCAGCAACAGCTTGTGGTTCCGGATTGGGACCAACCCATTAGGTTAACTGGTTACATGTCTAGGTTGCCCAAAAGCCCTAATGAGTTCCATCTAGAGCAGATTGTGAGGTTGGTGTCGGAGTCGAAAAAACCGATGTTGTATGTTGGTGGAGGGTGTTTGAACTTGAGTAAGGAGTTGAGGCGGTTCGTGGAGCTTACTGGGATCCCTATTACTAGTACTTTGATGGGTCTGGGGACTTACCTGAGCTCTGATGAGGATGACTTGTCACTGTAGATGCTTGGGATGCATGGAACTGTTTATGCTAACTATGTTGTGGACAAGGTTGACCTGTTGCTGGCTTTCGGTGTGAGGTTTGATGATTGTGTGACTGAGAAGCTGGAGGCATTTGCTAGCTGGGCTAAGATTGTGCACATTGATCGATATTGATTCTACAAAGATTGGGAAGAACAAGCAGCCTCATGTGTTTGTTTGTGCTGATGTGAAACTGGCGTTGCAAGGGTTGAACATGATATTAGAGGGGAAATTGGAGAAGCTTAAGCTTGATTTTTCAGCTTGGAGGGCAGAGCTGAAAGAACAGAAATTGAATTTTCCATTGGGTTACAAGACTTTTGGGGAGCCCATCCCTCCCAAGTATGTCATTCAGGTTCTTGATGAGTTAACTAAATGGAAGGCTATCATGAGCACTAGTGTCTGGCAACATCACATGTGGGATCTATAATCTTAACAGAAATGTCAGCTGGACATGATATTAAGTTTGGCTCAGGAAGTAGAATCTTAATAACAACTAGAGATAAGCAGCGAGTTAGAGAGATAGAGGTACTTGTCAAATGTTGAGGTTTATGTTATAATTTGCCAATATTATTCTTCTCCAAATTGGAGGATATATATAGAAGCACAAATTGCCTATATCTAGTGTAAAGGTAAATACAATAAGTCATGAACTACGGCTACATTAATTACACAAGATTTATTGCAGTTGCCTTGTTCTTCATGTCAGGATTTGCTGCTGACTTTGTTCTTCATGTTGATATCAACAACATGACTCACAAGTCAACACTCCCCCTCAAGTTGGGGCATAAATGTCACGAAGACCCAACTTGCCAAGTAAGTCATGGAGCAACTTGCTAGATACAACTTTGGTAAGTATATCTGCTAATTACTCCTCAGTTGGAACAAAAGGAAAGGAGATTAACTTTGCATCCAATTAACTTTTCCTTAATGAAGTGTTGATCAACTTCCACATGTTTCGTTTGGTCATGTTGTATAAGATTATGAGATATGTCAATAGCTACTTTGTTATCACAGTACAATTGCATTGCTGACTTAGGCTTAAAACCCAAATCTCGTAGTAAATTTCGTAGCCACAGAAGTTTTCACACTCCATGTGCTATACCTCTATATTCAGCTTCAGCACTTGATCTTGCAATGACCTTTTGCTTCTTATTTCTCCATGTAACAAGGTTTCCTTACACAAAGGTGAAGTACCCAGATGTAGACTTCCTGTCTGTGATAGAACCAACCCAATCTGCATCAGTATACCCACTAACATCGAGGTACTGATATTTAGAAAACATTAAACCTTTTCTTGGTGCTGACTTTAAGTACCTCAAGATTCTTATTACTGCCTTCATATGTCGTTCGCTTGGATTGTGCATAAACTGACTAACAACAAAAACTGCATAAGCAACATCAGGTCTAGTGTGTGATAAATAAATCAGACGTCCCACTAACCTCTGGTATCTTGATTTGTCAGTTGGAAGCTGATCAGGATATTCTGCTAGTTTGTGATTTTGCTTGATTGGAGTGTCAATTGGAGAACAATCCAACACGCCTGTCTCTGCTAAGAGATCCAATACATACTTCCGCTGACATAAGAAGATGCCATCTCTCCCCCTGGCTACTTCAATCTCCAAGAAGTACTTCAAGTCTCCAAATTCTTCATCTCAAACTTAGAAGCTAACTTCCTCTGAAGACTTCCAATTTTTTCTAGGGGTGTGCAAAAATGTACAGACCAACCAAACCGGTCGAAACCAACAGTTAACTATGGTTTGGTTAACAATTTTTAACTTTAAAATTAAAAGCCGGTTCAATATCAAACCAAACCCTTTATGAACTGGGTTGGTTTGGTTTCTCTTGTGCTTAAACTGCGGAACCCAAACTGACCGGTATGTTTGAAAGATAGTAAAAAAAATTTAAATTTATACATAAAATAAATATATATTCATTTGTCTGGTCTGTTCTAAGTAAGTTCTAACTCTTCATTTATAACTTTATTCTCAAATGATATACTACCATATTGAATCAAGATCCAAAGACATAAAACCTTAATATAGAATTGCTACAATTACTTTGATATTTTTACATCACATCTCTCAATCTTTCATTCTCTAACCTTTAATACTACGATATTAAGCTAGTACTGATGTCTAAGCCAACAAATAAATGAATCACTTTGAATGTATTCTAGATTTTGGGTTTTGATTGATTGTGTACATACGTGACATCTGCCGGCCATAATCAGCACTCCTACCTAACCATATCACTTTGTCGAAGTGACCTTAACAGTGTGACCTCTGGGAACACAGCAAGCCTACCTTCACCGACAAACCAGGTCCAGGTCGAAACATGCCTCGATGCATCGACACACGCCACTCAAAGTCGTCCCCGCAGAAAGAACCCAAAGTCATCAAACTGAAGCATATTAGTCCTACATCAAAAACAAGAGTGAGACAACTTACTTTTCCACCTATAAAAGGCCCACTTCTCTCTTTTCATTCATTACGCATTTTAATAGCTATAAACCGCTACTTTGTCAATATAAATACATTGTCTAACTTTTGCATCGGAGGAGTGAAGACCGCCAACCATGGTCTCCTCTCTTAATGCCGTTGTATTTCTTTTGACAGATAGCGGGGTTTTACGAACTCATCATATATTGGAAGATTGGACTCTAGTCCTAGTTACCAGAAGTCGACACCAAGTGACGGTATTCTGAGCATTAACATTGGCGCCGTCTGTGGGAAGCTTTGAAGTAAGAGTCAACCCCCATAATCTACCTTGGCTAGCGGTAGCGGCAATGGTGTTGAAGGTCAAGCAAACTAATCTGTCAACCCTTAGCCCACGAACCTTGCAAATCCAACAATTGTCGTCAACCACGAATTGTTCACCACACCAATCAACGCTGACGGTCAAACCCTCAACACCCCCGAGGTGCCCCCAACATAATTTTCTATGGAGAATCAAATCGGCACCATCCGCCAAGCATGAGGCCGAGATCTCGCCATTATGTTGGAGTTAGCCTTGGCGGATTTGCACAAGGCAAATAGAGAGCAGGAAAAAGAGTGAAAAGAGAAGGCGGAAGCTCAAAATCAAGTGGTGATGCTATTGTCAAAATTCAATGAGCTAAAGAAGCTGTTAGGAACAAATGCACATCCGGCCCAAAGCGAACACTCGCAAAGAGCAAGACTCAATCCAAGCACAGGGACAAGAGCACAACCAATACCAATAATCCCAATAGGTGTCGCTTTAAATCCACCTGAGCTTGCGGGATTAGGGCCAGCGCCACCGCCACAATTGGTACAAGAGCAAGTAGCAGACTCACAGCCGCAATATGATAACTCATTCAGCGCGGGCCAGCAGATGGGAACAGGAAACGTACCAGCCCCCCGACAACGAATGTTGGCACCAAATCAACCTATCCCCAGGCCTACTGTTGACGCCACCACCAAGATTCTAGAAAAAATGCGGGAACTAGAAGAAAGGTTGTTTAGAGTTGAAACAAGCACCTTACTGCCAACACAGAATCCACTATTTGCAGCGCGACCAGGCCTATTTACCGCCAGAATTTGGCAAACCATCAGGCCCACATATGTAAAAACTCTGAAGATCGCCCAATTTGGTGGATCAACAGATCTATTTGTGCACATGGATACGTTCAAAAAGGTAACTAACAACAAAGGGTTTGATGACGTAACTCTTTGCCACCTCTCAGCGAAATGTTGGATGGCGAGGCAATGAGTTGGTTTTTTGAATGCCCACCAAGCTCTATGGACTCATTCTTAGCTCTGTCAAATGCATTTTTGTCACGATTCATCCTCATGACGGACGGGTATCTCAACTCAAGTCAACTATTCAGCATCAACCAAAGTATTGACTAGTCGTTAAAGTCATTTGTCATAAGATAGAGGACCACCACATCAAGATGTCGGGATCTTGACAAAACAATGGCGCTGGCAGCCTTCAAGCAGGGACTCCTCAAGGCAAGTTTTTTATACCACATTTACTGCAATTGACCAAATGCCACATATGACCACATCATGAACGAAGCAGTCTTATATGCCTAAGCCTAGTACAACACTTATGGCGCCATCCCACCACCACCACCACAAACTCCACTCAAAACACCCCAACTTTCCACATTCCAACAAGCAAACACCACCATCACCCCAAACATCACTACACCGCCAAATGACAAAAAAAGGGAATGGCAGCAGGGCAACTACCAAGACAAGCGGCAAAGGGATCAGTAATACCACAACAAGAGCAACATATCTTTTCACAGTGATCGTCGCGACAATCGCAACAATAAGCCCGCCACAAATACTTAAAAATTTGAGGTTTTCATAGTCCTAACGGCGTCATATGAAGAAATATATGATCAATGCAAGGATCAAATCCCACCACCACCCCT
The DNA here is from genome assembly GCA_002564525.1 of Rosa multiflora. Taxonomy (NCBI): domain Eukaryota; kingdom Viridiplantae; phylum Streptophyta; class Magnoliopsida; order Rosales; family Rosaceae; genus Rosa; species Rosa multiflora. The sequence continues at coordinate 21,724 of BDJD01001199.1, forward strand.
AAGAAAGTACCCTAGGGTAAGAAAACCCAAAAACACAAGCAAATGGTGCCAACACCATGAAGATAGTAGCCACAACACCAATGATTGCAATGCCCTCAAGACCACAATCAAGTCATTGTACCGTGACGGGAAGTTGGAGCAGTACAAGGTCCCACAACCGCCGCCTATTGTCACCAATATCGAACCAATGCGGTGGATTAACACCATTGATGGCGGTGCTTTCATAGGCAACTTGTCACACAGACCAAGAAAGCGCTATGAGCACGCTAACCACCCAAAAGAGGTATTCAATATCCGCTATGACCGATCTGCCAAAATGGGCAAAACTGGTTGGAACCAATCACTTTCTTTGAAGAAGAGGAGCAAGGTATTCACTCACCCCATGACAACCCATTTCTTATAGATGCAATCCTCGACAAGTGGTCCGTCGAAAGAGTACTGGTAGACAGCGGGTCCGCCGTTAACGTTATATTTAATGGATGTTACAACAACTACAGTGCAAAAGAAAGCTCCTGCAGGACCACAACCGCTACTCAGTTTCTCCGGTGATGTGACCTAACCTCTGGGGTCGGTTTCACGAGAATGTTACTCAACAACTGTGTCAAGGTCAAGAAGTTGCCATGAAATCTTAACTGTAGCCAACACGCCACAGTTGACGGACAAAATTGACGACCCCAGAGATGATGAGAAAAGGTACTTCAAGAAAGAGCTCGTCAACCCAGAGACGTTGCTCTGCATTATAAGTATCTTCGACGAGCACCCAAAAAGAACTATGCGTATTGGAGCCTAACTTTCCCCTGAGATAGCGGCCGAACTCACCAAATTTCTAAAGAAAATGCCAGAGGCTTTGCATGGTCATATGTTGACATGCCATGAATCTCTCCCGACATAATTCAACACAAGTTCAGCGTTAAGCCATCCTTCTACCCCGTCAAGCAGAAGCGATAGGCCTTTGACGAAGAAAGATATCGGGCCATCAAGGATGAAGTAACCAAGCTTCAAGAAATAGACTTCATAAGCCAGGTTAATTACCCACAGTGGATCTCTAGCTAACGTGTTGATGGTGAAGAAACCTAACGGGAAATGGCGGATGTGTGTTGACTTTAAAGGCCTGAACAAGGCATGCCCTAATGACAGCTTTCTGTTACCTCACATCTACCAATTGGTTGACGCGACAACAGGTCATGAGCTACTCAGCATGATGGACACCTTCTCCAGCTACAACCAGATAAGATGCACCCTGAGGACCAAGAATGCACAATATTCACCGCCGACAAGGGCTTATATTGCTACAATTTCATGCCATTTGGCCTCAAGAATGCCGGAGTCACATACCAATGGTTGATGAACGCAATGTTTGCAGAACACCTGGGCAAAATCATTGAGGTATATGTCGACGACATGCTCATCAAAAGCGTAAAAGCTGGCGGTCATGTAGCCAACCTCCGTATCATATTCGCTATACTGCTAGCATATGGAATGTGTCTAAATCCAGAAAAAGTGTTTTTTTTTTTGGAGTCACCGCCAGCAAGTTCCTTGGATACATATGGGGGTGGGCAAAAAAAATCGTAAAGCCGAAAAACCGGCCCAGACCGGCCTGTTCGGTCCGGGTTTTTTGAAAAAAAATGAAACTTTTAACTGGCCCGAGCCCATGTCTATAAGTTTTGGGCCGGTCCCGATCCTTATCATATGTATATTTCTAAGCCCGTTAGGCCCGAAAATATGAGATTAGTTAAAATAAAAGGGTTTTTTGCACCAACAGTGTCTGGACACTCAGGTGACTGACAATATGATACCCGAACTTACAAAGTTATCAAAATGATACCCAGACTCAATTTTTCGTATCAACGTCGTACCTGCTGTCAATTTCCGTCACATTTCCGTCAATTTTGACACGTGCGTAGCACGTGACTCGTTAAATGAGGCTAAAAAGTCTGATTTGCCCTCAATTTCTTTTTCTTTATTTTATTATTATTATTATTATTATTATTATTATATATATATATATATATAACTGTAAACATAAATGTTAATTTTATTATACATAAAAAACAAGTATTTAACCCCACTTTACAATACCAAAACAGGTAATATTGGTCGCAGAACTATTTTGCCCTCTCTCTCTCAACTCCAGTGATTTGTCTTCTACCCACCCACTTCTTCAATTTCGGTTAATTATGCTAGTAGAAGTGATCAAAGCTATGGGAAATGACCAAAATAGACTAAATCACCGACGTGCACAGTAGCCACACACGGTGGCCGAACCTGCAACACACGGTGGCCAAACCTGCAAAAAATCCCAATTTCTCCAAATCTCAACCAAACTGAAATTCAAGTGCAGAAGCATGTAGAGCTCGACAAGTAGACCGATTTTGATATCTCAATTGAAATCGAAGGTCGCCGGAAAAGGAAGAAAACCCACCGTGAAATCCCTACACCATCTCTCCTTCGATTCTCACTCATGCTTCGTTGTTGGGACAATCCGACACCACAAGGAAAATGACCAAAATAGACTAAATCACTGACGTGCACAGTAGCCACACACGGTGGCCGAACCTGCAACACACGGTGGCCAAACCTGCAAAAAATCCCAATTTCTCCAAATCTCAACCAAACTGAAATTCAAGTGCAGAAGCATGTAGAGCTCGACAAGTAGACCGATTTTGATATCTCAATTGAAATCGAAGGTCGCCGGAAAAGGAAGAAAACCCACCGTGAAATCCCTACACCATCTCTCCTTCGATTCTCACTCATGCTTCGTTGTTGGGACAATCCGACACCACAAGGACGTCCACGATGTCAAGAGGAAGCTACGGCCACCGGTTGAAGGTCTCGAAACGGCTGGAATCTGGAAAGCTCGCCGGAAATCCATGAAGCTTCTCCCCTTCGATTCTCCTTCCTCACTTCGCGACTTGACAAACGAGGTCGGTAGCTGCCTCACCATTCCCTAAAAGACCCGAAGCCGGCGTCATGGGTTCAAAAAAGATAACATTTTTCCCCTCCTCGCCGCAGTTCAACCTCGACTTGCCGGAACTCATGTTCGTCCCTGGCCCAGTTCCGGTCTTCTCAGCCCCAGTTTTGGGCGTCCGAGACCAACCCGACCACCGCTGCGGCAACCCGATCCACCGCTGCAGCAACCCAACGCGATCCACACTCGCAGTCAGCGAGTCGACAAAGAAAACGCAGTCAGCGATTGGGATTTTTTTTTTTTTTTTTGAGAATCACCGATTGGTATCTTTGGTTAATAAACAAAGTAAAAAAAAAATTCAGTTTTTATTTTTAATTTTGAATTTATTCATTTAGGATTTAATAGAGGGGAAAAGACTTTTTTGCCCTTAAAATTGACGGAAACGTGACGGAAATTGACAGCAGGTACGACGTTGATACGAAAAATTGAGTCTGGGTATCATTTTGATAACTTTGTAAGTTCGGGTATCATATTGTCAGTCACCTGAGTGTCCAGACACTGTTGGTGCAAAAAACCCAAAATAAAATGACCTTAGGTGTCATCTTTTGAGTGGGTTTGTCTATTGTAGACCTCTATATACCATATAACTCCCTCTAATATATAATTCCTAACTGTACCTTTTCTCTTTTTACTCTGCCGCACACCTTTTCTTCTCTTCTCTCTCTTCTTCTTTTGAAACTCCTCTCTATCTCCTCTGAAGTCTCAACTTCTCTTCATGTTTTCTTCCTTGTCTCTATTTGTCAGTTCAATTCTTCTTCTTATTCATCTTTTTTTTCTTCTTCTTCTAGCTATGGTCTCTGTGGCAAAGCCTTTCAATTTGTTCTCTTTATCAAGATTTCTTAAAGGCTCTGGATAGAACCTGGAAATATGGAGCCTTCACATCTCAAAGTCTCTGGATCAAACCAAACTGGCGGCGACAACCATCGACGACGTTCTGATCTTGATCAGTTGATTTTTTATTTTGTAAAAGTTAGATCTGTTAGTGATATTGTTTAGTTGATAACTATGTAAACATGGAACTTTTAGTGTGGTTTGATTGTTGTTTGCTACATTTTTGCCCAAAAATGCAGCACTGCGGAAAAATATGCCAGGAACCGAAAGCCCGGAGAAACCGGCCCGTTCTATCACGGTCCGGGTTGAGGCCGGTCCCAGTGTCTGTCATATGTAAGCCCGGCCCGAACTTAACTCTGCCGGTCCGGTCCCGGTCCCTGTAAATGTGGTGCCGGTCTGGGACCGTGCCCAGCTCTAGATACATAGTCAGTGAATGAGGAATAGAGGCCAACCCCGACAAAATACAAGTGGTCATGAACATGAAATCTCCGGAGAAAAAGGTTGAGGTGCAAAGCTTGCAAGGAAAGTTAACAGCACTTTCCCAATTCATCTCCAGGCTCACGGACAAATGCATGCCATTCTTTAAGGCAATGAGGCAGTCACATTGTAAGGTGGTTGATTAGATGCCTGATTGTGAAGCAGCATTTCAGGGTCTTATGGAATACTTGGCCTCTGTTCCGCTCCTTTCAACCCCAGTACAGGGCGAGATACTTTACATCTACTTAGCAGTATCCAAGTCAGTCATCAACTACGCCATTGTATGTAGGGAAGCAACAGAAGAATTGCCGGTATTCTATGCCGGCAGAGGCATGAATGGAGAGGAAACAAGATACTCACCACTTGAGAAACTAGAGCTAACACTCATAATGGCCGCTAGGAGGTTGGGCCAATACTTCCAAGCACATATAATCCATGTCCTCACAAATCAACCGCTAAAGCAAGTGCTTCAAAGCCCTAAACACTCAGGACGCCTTAGCAAACGGGCTATAGAACTTAGCGAATTCGACATCGAGTACAAGCCAAGAACCGCCATCAGAGGACAGGCTATTGCTGACTTCATAGCAGAGATAACCGAACAGTAGCCAGAGCAAACCACTGACATAATATCGACAAGCAGCAGTCAACAACCTGAAGCCATACAAACCAAGACACTGTCATAGTGGAATCTTTTTGTAGATGGCTCCTCATGCGCCAAGGCTTACGGTGCCGGCATCATCCTCATAGGACCAGGGGGGACTTAACATGGAATACGCCCTAAGTTTAACTTCAAAGCCTCCAACAATATGGCAGAGTACGAAGCACTTATCGCAGGGTTATTGTTAGCCATCGACTGTGGAACAGAAAGTATCGACAACTTCAGTGACTCGCAACTAGTGGTCAACCAAGTCAACGACACCTTACAAGTTAAGGACAAACAATTAGTGGCATACTTTGGACATGTCATTTTATGGTTCTCATCAGAGAGGCTGTAAGTGCTATAAGACTATCACTCACCTACACAAAAATTATATGTCACCGTGGACATGTCATTTTATCAAGATATGTGTTATTTCTCCCCTAACAACACCTCTCTTTAGGGGGAGAATGAGTTTTTTGAAGATATGTTTGATGGTGGAGAGTTGAAGAAGAGTAAAGATGCAGAAGAAGAGAGTATTGACATCCCGGAATCAACTAGTCGAATTGCCCAAATCGATCAGTCGATAGGGAGAGTTGACCAGTTGAACGAGGAAACCGGCAAAATAGGTAGAAATGTACTCGACCAGTAAAAGGAAATTTTCGACTAGCCAATTTCTGAAGCTAATTAAAGAAGTCTATTATGACTTCCCCCTAATCTGATACTTCACCCCCTGATGCCGAACTTTCTGGTCAAGAAGCTCCATCTCAGGTATGTCCAGTATCTTCACCTAGTAACCCTGTGGAGTTAATCTCCTCTACGTATGTGTTATTTAGTAGAACTACCCGTGATCAACTAGCAAAAAGGTATGAACCTTCCATAACTGCTAAAGCCAAATATCCAGTATCTAACTTTGTGTCACATCATAGGTTATCTAAACCTTATGCATCATTTGTGAATCAAATATCCTCTGTATCTGTTCCTAACAAAGTACAAGAAGCTTTGGGATATCCAATGTGGGCCAAGGCAATGGAGGAAGAAATGAAAAAATCAGAAAAGTTTCATATTTATATAAAATTCTCAATTTTCAAAAATTCATAATTTAATCATACGAACTCCGAATATTGCGTTCCACATATGCCCGAGATAGTATCCCCAAATTTTGAACATATAAAAAGTCAACTTTTGCGAGCCCCTAAATAACGTTCGTTTTTGAAAATAAAATTGTTCGAACTAATTCCACAACTTCTCCAAGCTTCGTACTCGCTCCTACTGCCGCGAAAACATTTCTAAAAATCCACGGAATTTAATTTGAATTTTTTTCGGGGGCATTACACTTTTACTCCAGTAGCCAAGATGACTGTTCGGGTGTTGTTGTCACTTGCAGCCAATCTGAATTGGCCACTTCATCAATTTAATGTAAAAAATGCATTCCTTCATGGGGAGTTAACTGAGGTATGCATGAAATAAACATTCTTTTGCAAGGTACAAATTGTGCACTGTTTTAGCGTATCACTATGATGGCACGTTTACTTACTTGGAATGAAAAATAATCATGAATCGGAGACAAGTGGAATGAGAGAAGAAAGGAATCGGTATTGATTCTGAATGAATGATTCCTAAACCCATCTCCCCCCTACGTAATCGAATTCCTGATAAATAAGTGAGACCTACACCAATTCCGATTCCTTTATGTGTTAGTGAACACAAAAATTCTTTTACCTGGAATCATTCCGATTCCTTTATATGTTAGTAAACACATGCGTATTTTTATTCCGTAATCATTCTTTTACATTCCATTCCATTCCAAGTAAGTAAACGTGCCCTGAAATTATTATCATGAAATTAAGGCCCAACGATACCCAACGATTTTGATTTTGAGCGTTGGGTTTCTCAACTTTACTTTTCCCACCAAAGAAACCGTAAAACGATGACTTTGATCGGTCATGTGAAAGGACTTTCATAGTCTCGAGAAGTAAAGGCCTCTTCATGACCAGATACATGCATGACTAACATTTTTCGCATCATCACTTCTCTCTCTCGCTGAAACTGAAATCTCAGAATAAAACAAAGGCAGCCGACCATTGGTTCTGGTGGAGCTCATCCTCATCGGGTCTAGCTAGGTATGCACTCTTTGTCTCAGTACCATCACTGATTATCAGTTGATCACACAATGAGTTTCTGTGTAGTTCTCATTTTAATCTGTTCTATTAATTGTTAGGGTTTTTCTCTCTCGCTCTGCATGTAGCAGAGACAGAAACCATGGAGAACTCCTCAACAACTAAAGCTTTTCTCGCACATACAAAAGATTAGAACCCAAAAGTTCTACATAGGTAAAAAAGAGGCTAACCCTTCAACTCAAGATCTTCACCACGTTGTGACCAGTCTCTCTGCTGAACTCTATGGCAAGGAAGTCCATTTTATTATGGAACTCATACAGGTGCCTCCCTTTTCTCTACTTTTTTTTTTTTTTGGTTCTGATCGACTTTGGTCTGAAATTTGTAGAATGCAGAAGACAATGAGTACAAAGAAGGGGTAGAACCAACCCTGGAATTTGTACTTACCAAGAAAGACATAACAGATTAATAGGGACCGGAGCACCAGCTACTCTGTTGATTATATCTACAGCGTGGGCCGTTCTACCAAAAAGGGCAAGAGGCACGCACGCTAGTAGAAATTTCCCCAATAGCCCCATTATTTTAGCTACTAAAAATCATTAGTGTGAAAAGAGAACAATATCACACCGATTTGCAAAATCAGAGGGACTTTTTTTCCTGACACTGTTATTAGTGGGTATTCAGGGAGGTAAATGGCACATATATATATATTTTATAGCAAACTACAAAAACCCACCTAGTAGAAGTCCAAAACACAAAAAACTCCTCAACTTTTGGTTTCATACATCTAAGGACATTTTGTTTTTAGCAAGTTTCACTTTCTCTTCAAGTTTTTATCTTTCCTTTCAGTAAAAAGAAAATTGACGGAGCGTAGTGGGCCCATGCTTTTGAATTTTTTTGTTTAACCATATTGCAGGTACAAATCCATCCTCCATACTCGAAGGTAAACAGTTATTTTTACTATTCATAATTTCGATTGTTGACAGACTAGAGTTACTTGCTATTTGTTGCTATTTGTAAGAATACTAGCAAAGAATTAAAAACAGAGAGAGAAAAGTTGAGAAAACTGAAACTCTTTAGAGAAAATCTCAACAGAAATACTCCCAACTACTGGGATATTATTTATAGACTCCAAGCTAGAATCTATAAACTAGAGGAAGCTATTGATAATCTTATATATGTTCTAGAAATAGAACAAAAACCTCTGGATTATCTGAGCATTGGTTAGATCTGCTCCAACTGGTATCAGAGCTTGTAAAAATAGCTCAAAGGAGAACCCCTCCTTAATGGGGACAATGACAGAATTGTTATTAGAGAAAATAAATCCTCTACTGAAATCTTCTGATGAGAAATATCAAAAGCTGTTACTAGAATTATCTAGATGTCAAAATCATCTAGAAAAATTACCTACTATAATCCACCAATTGGAAAGATTGGAAAACAAACTGGATTATATCAAGGAACTTCCAAAAACGGAAGAAGAAAAGCTGACAGTCGTCAGTAGAAAAATCAATGAACAGCAAAAAACGCTGGATTCTATGAAAAATATACTGAAGGACAAGAAAGTGCCTACAGTAAAAAAGAAAGCTAATGGATTCAAACCATTAGAAAGGCCAGACAAGAATCCTGTTCCAAACATGATTTTTCTGGATCCTTCAACTAGTTCTACTAGTATCCGGTATGAAAACCCGGAAAAAAGAGAAATGAAGATGTTAAGCATCTTTGGAAAAAAGAAAGGAGATTGAACAAGAAGTAAAAAATTCCTCAATCCCAAAGTTAGATTTTAGAACCCCAGCAACGGCAGGTGGAGAGACTGATCTTCTACTGATCACTCCAGCAGAAGTTGCCAGAGCACAAGAAAAAAAAAATCAATTTATGCATATTGGAGCTGTCCAAGTAGGCATAAACTTGCTTGCTCGTGAAGGTATAAACTGTTCAGTCCTATGCGTTCTACAGGACAACAGGTTAACAGACTTCCAAGCTAGTCTGTTGGGAATGCTCGAAGCATCCCTATGCGACCAAGTAGCATATTTCAACTGCTTCCCCAACTTCACCACCAGCTTGAAAGATGCAGCTCACTGTCTCAGACTGAGAGTCAAGACAGATGGCATATCCATGAAAGAAGATATGCAAGAACTCGCAATAGTATACAGGATATACTATAAATTGATGAGTACCACAGTAGCCCCTAAGACGAGGATTACAAA
>BDJD01001200.1:0-33672 GCA_002564525.1 Rosa multiflora
TTTTAATAATCTTTTTCTTACAGAAAATATATTATATTTTTTTCATTCGGTATTCAAATGTTGCAATTTTAGTCCTTACATTCAGTTTTTTGCGTTTTTGGTTGGATTCTTTTTATTTCGAAGGTTAAAAGTCGGAGCAGAAAGAAATCAGAAAATTGATCAAATGTTTTTCTCTTTAATTAAATAAGGGATGATAGGAGTAGACGATTTAAGCAGCAAGTTCTACCTTCACACAAAGGGAGCCCACCGCCCAACCCGTTACAAATATGAGAACTAAAATTGTTATAAAATAAGAAAACAAATTACATCTCTTTGTTTTCAAAAAATAAAATAAAAAAAGACCAAAACATGGACGGTTTGGTTTTCTGAGGAAGCTCTGTAACCAAAAAGAAAAGAAATCCCCAAGAATGCCGGAAAAGCTACCGTCGAAAGGGAGCCCACCGCCCAACCCCTTACAAAGATGAGAACTAAAATTGTTATAAAATAAGAAAACAAATTACATCTCTTTGTTTTCAAAAAATAAAATAAAAAAAGACCAAAACATGGACGGTTTGGTTTTCTGAGGAAGCTCTGTAACCAAAAAGAAAAGAAATCCCCAAGAATGCCGGAAAAGCTACCGTCGCCGATCATTGAGGAAAGGTGAGTTAGCTTTCTTGATCGAAATTTAACACAGTAGCTAGCTACTAGTTAAGTTTGTATTTGATAGACAACCTATTCTCATTTCACTGAGTCTCCCTATTCTAATCTACACTGGGTCTCATTCTGCAGTCAGTGGTGCTAGAAAACCCAAATTTCACTCCACTGATTTGGGGCTTGAAGAACCCTTTTCTGTTGTAAGCTCTCTATTCTCAGCAAGTTGTGATCTTTATTGTTGTTTCTCTCAAATTTAATTTCAATTTCTAGTACAACCAAACTTGGAGTGAGTGAATAACCAAAACAATGGAGGACGCTAGTTTCCCCAATTCTTGTGCCGATGGCCTCAAGAAACATGTAATGAAGGTTATCGAGGAGGCCACCAAAGACTGTGAGGACAAGGAAGTGAAAGAAATATTTGACTCCACTGGGGACTTTGACGACCTTAATGAATTTGGGATCCAAATGTTCAATTTGTTGGCAAATTTCGGCCAGGCTAATGAAGCCAAAGAGCTGTTTAGGCCTCTCTCTGTGCCGGCCGTACTGCCGGACGTGGCTGTCCTCACAATGGTCATTCTGGTCTACACCCATGCCGGAAAGGCCAAGGCTGCTCTCAAGGCCTATCAGCACATGATAGCCACTGGTGTCACCCCCACCTCCGCTACTTACAATGCACTCATCACAGCATTCGCAGAAGACTCATCTTCTGGTTCCAATTTTGTTGGCTATGCTAAGAAGTATTTTTTGGAAATGTTGGATAAGGGGATGAAGCCCAATCCTGGTTGCTATATATCTGTGTTTGACGCCATTGCTTGTCGTGAGTCAGTGGACAAGGCCAAGGAGTTCCTTGAGCAGATAAAAGCAAAGGGGTTTACTCCCGTCAACAATCTTTATCGCTTTGAAGAACGGCACCTAACAGAAGCAGTCAAGGCAATCAGGATGTACAATGATCTCGTCAACAACACCATCGACAAGGATTTGAGAAAGGCCTTCTGCAAGTGGCGCATCCGTGGCCTCAAGAAAGAAGCATTGAGGATGTTCCTTGCTTTGGTAGATGATGGAGACGTAGACGAGGTCAAGGAGATTGTTAGGCCCACCCTTGAGACAGGCGTAGAATCCATGGTTGTAATACACACCTCCATTATTAAGGCCTACCTCGATGCTGGAAAGACCAAGGTAGCTCTCAAGGCCTACCGTGGCATGTTAGCTGCTGGGGTTGCCCCCAACTCCTACACTTACACTGTTTTAATCAAGGGACTCACTGCTGACCCCAACTTTTTTGAAGTTGCCAAGAAGTGCTTGCTTGAGATGATGGACACGGGGAGGCGGTCCAATGCTGCTAGTTATACTGTGGTGATAGAGGCCTTTGCAAGGCAGGAGGACAAGGCAACTGAGGAGGAGGGCAAATATTTGGTGGAAGTGATGATGAGTAAGGGGGTTGTGCCTAATGCAAAAGCAATGAGGGAGGTTCTAAAGGAACGGCCAACAGATGTAATAAGAAAGGTCATGAATATTGTACTTTCCAAGTTGAAAGGCTGATGCTGTGCTTCATCAGTGTTACGCCAGCAGCTTCAGGATTAGGAGGTTTGATATATGCGAGAGCTAGTGTGGATAGGAAATCATAGTAGGATAGGGTTTCAATCTGGGATTTATTATTGTGATTGTTGACCTTGAAGTAGTCTGTTGTGCTAGTTCATGTAGGTCTGTGTTTCTTTTTTCCTGGTGTTCTGCATTCTTATTTTCCTTTGTAGCCACTATATTATCTGCTTGTGACTTGTTGTATATGAAGGAAATGAATTCAAATACCAGCTGCTTTACTTGTTAGCAAAATCATACTCTTTTGATATCCTGCTTTTTTGGATAGAAAGCAGGATTATGAAATCCTTTCTGTCGGTATATTTAATTCTTGGTGCATTATTGTCTTCTCCTGAAACTTAGCAAACTCATCTTTTGTTGATTAATTTATAAAATTCTTACACTTGATTGATTCGGACAATAATCGTTTTTAACTGCTTCAATTTGTGCATGAAGATTGGGCAAGGTACATGCAGCAGTGTATCCAGAGCACGTCAAAAACTAGGAGGATTTTTGCACTTAAGAGAATGTCTTTTCGACTGATTTCAACAAGCGGGGAATCATGGTTCTTCCTAGGCTTCATCATCTGAACATTAATGTTATGGAGGGATTAATAACATCTCATTCATCCAGTGGTTGCCACTAAATGACATCACATTCAATGACATCCAAGTTATATTGAGGTTAGGTTTGCTTAATGTCATTAACAGCTTTTTGCAGAAAGGTATGGACTTTTTCAAAGCATTCTCTTTTCTCTACTGTACAAGCCAATAAATTTTCTTAAATAGTTGTCTTCCCCTTGGCTTTGTGAAATTGATTGTTGATGGCATTAGAGTCTCGACCCTGGGATGTTGGGTTTAATTAGCACTCCCGCGGGGGGTGGGGTGGTCTGGTTTTGGGGACTGGGTTTTAGGATATGTCCATGGCCTCAGACTTGCCTCTGAGCTTGGTTGCAGAGTTGTGGACATGGATCCTGACTCTAGTTTTGTTGTTTCCATGGCTTGCAAGGGTTACATCCTCTCTACAGCTTCAGATAGAACTACAAAGGATTGGTTGGAGGAATTGAACTGGGTTCCTGCCCATTGAAAGCCAGCAAATCTGTGTTGCTGACTCCCTGCATTCCAATTATTTGAGCCTTTTGGGACCCACTACTGCACTGCACCAGCAAGAAAAAATGTATTGCAGTTTTGATAGTTAGGTATTTCAAAGATGTAATTGGCATACCTATAGAAGGACTAACCATTATCATTGGTTGTACTAAGGCTATCAGTAGAAATTAGGCATTTTACAAGGGACTACTTTCATGTGCATAAACCTGAGCTGCTATTCATCTTTGAACTCCTAACAAGATATTTTGACAAGATTACATGTCCATTTCAGAAACTAAGAGCATGTAGCTAATAGTATTATTTCTAGGGAAATTCTAGTGTGCTGGTATGTATCACATACCCACACTTACAAAGTGAGAACAAATTTGTTCTCAAAATTGTAATTTGAGTCCTACTTTGTGTAATCTTTTGTTCTAAACTTCTAATAATGGTAATTACACATCTTACGACACTTTTACAAGTTTTGAACAAATTCGTTGTCAATGTTGTAATTTTTGTTCTCAATGTTGTAAATAGTGTAAATAAATATGATAACTTTTGTTCTCAATGTTGTAATTTTGGTTCAAATACTTGTAAATTTTTGTTCAAATAGTTGTAAATGAGGGTATCTCATAATGGTAGATACCATAGCTTGTCTCCGTGTTTAGATGACAATTATAGTTTCACATTTTCTCGACTGCAAGTTGTGAAAATAACAAGATCTTTGGTGTAAAAGCTGAATTAGATATTAACTTTTTGTTCTCATAATGGTAGGTACCATAGCTTGTCTCTTATTTCTATAGCTAATAGTCGAGGATGGAATGAGTAAATAGCTGATCCAGTATCTTATTGAGGACGAAGTTAGGATTTTCTCACATTGCTGTTAACCAAATTCTTTTTACAAAAACTTTATTTTGACAAACTGGTTGAGAAATATTAAATCAGTGGATAAAGATGGTGGCTACAGTTCCACATTCTAGAAAGATGTATATGTCATTTCATTATCAACCAGACTTTGTACCCTTATGGAGTGCTCACACTGATAGTAACGCCACATTTTACTTCAGTTGAAGTTTGCTGGTGTATAATTTTCAGCTGTCTTAGCTACTATAGTTTTCTCACCAACATATTTCTGAGCTAATTAAAGTGTTTATTGCAGCTATATATATTGCTTTACTGCACTCTGAACCTTCTTCTATAGTTCTGCATTCAATTGGATGAACCTTGCATCTGATGGTTGTAAAGATAATCTTGTTAATGCCGGGAAGTTATATGAATCTGCACGGAAATCTTGTGAACAAGATAGGAGCTTATGGCGACAGAACCATCTCATATGAATCTGCACTGGGTAAGTATTTCTCTGGTTTTTCACAAGCATCTAGTATCTAGATTAGTAGAAAGTTACAGTTTCACTTTTTAATTTTAGTTCTCAGGTAATTTAACGTTTGGTTTAGACATGGGTTTTTAGTTTTGGTCTGTGGCTTAGACATGAGTTGTGGACAACCGTTTTTACTCATACCCGCTATCATTTTGTGCCACTTATTCTCTATATCTATTACCACTACCGTTTTTATGCTCCTTTGTTCAATACCACTTTTAACTTGTTGATGCTCTCCTTTTTTCTTTTTTTTTTGAATAAGAGCTGGTGTGGCTGCCACTTGTTGCTGCTTTGATAACAAGACTTTGGTGGGCATGGTTATTATCCCATGTTTTAATAATGTAATACTCTCTTTAGTTTTGCAGTTGAGAACATCAGAAGCAGGAGAGTCTACTGCATTTCTTACTTCAGATTTGTGATAGTTTGGTATTCACACCTGAAGTAGTTGAATATAGATAGTTTTAGCGAATGAAGATAAGTGCTTATCTTCTGACGAGCATTTGATTGAGGAGGTTAACGGGTCATCTCTGAAACAATTCTAAATAATTTCTTTGGGCAACTTATGTGGCCGCCCGTCATGTTTCCTAAGTAGGTACCATGGGAAGGATTGTCTCGGACTTGGTTCTTACCTCTTCTCATCTCAAGACATTGATGTAACCTAAGATTTTATATTTTGGTTTTGAACATGCTTGATTAGTGCAGATATAGAAAAGAAAAAGTGGTCTACGTTGATGTAACCTAAGATTTTATATTCTGATATATAGCATTGTCGTCTACGTTTCTCTGAACATCTTTCATAGGTCGGTACCCAAAAAGAAGCCCAATGGGGAAAACGAATGAATAATAACTATCTGCGAATACATGATTTTTCTTGCTTTCTAGGTTTCATTGAAATGGCTAAAGCCTAATTTGTGATGGATCAAATTAAAAATGTTAAAGGGGGCTAGAATAACTCAAAATGGAAGGGTTGGGGAAGGTGGTGTGCTTAAAGATCATTTTGCACTCAAAGAAGAAGTCATAAAGCTATCAATCACCCAACCAAGTGGTAGAAAGTAGAAACACTAAAAAGTGATTTTGAGAAGTGTTTTTGTCAAATATGAAAAAAAAAAACGCTTTTATGCATTTCAGAAGTAGTCCCAAATAGATTCGTTTTCAAATAAGTTCAAATGAATTTTGTTTTAATTTTATAAACAACCGTTGAAATCTAACTAGGGTAACCTCATGCTAGCAAAAATGACCAAAATCGATACTGTAAGACGAGAGTGCCAAAATTGCGAACATAACAAAACATGAGGAACGAAATTGCAAGGACCAAAGTAGCCATTTGACCAAAATACAGGGACCGAAATTGCAATCGACCAAACTTGGAAAAACAAGAGCCTAGAAGCGCGTATTGTCTTCCATTGAAATTTGTACTTGTCTTGCTGCTTGGTGTCTATGCAGAGCAATCATCAGAGAAAGGTCAATGATTTTTCTTCTTCTTCTTCTTCTTCTTCTGTTATTTCACTGTCTTCTTTTTCTTTGGAAACTCAATGTAGACTGATTTGGGTTATTGATGAAAATATCTCACACAATAGCTACTAGTTAAGTTATTTTTTGTGCTAAATAGAAAAGCTAACTTCCATTTCTATGATTTTTTCTACACTTGATTCTAGTATGATGTTTGTTTCAAACTTGAATGATTTGGGTAGCTTTCCTTTTGTACAGTTAGTGCTCAATCAAGCTCTGATTTGTGTCGTTTCACATTTACTTTCTGCTTCAACTAAACTAGCTTCAGGGCATAACCAAATCAATGGCTAACACCCAAGTGAAGTTGACTAGTAAAAAAGAACTCAAGGAACATGGAATGAAGATTTTTAGAGATATGACCAAAGACTGTGAGGACAAGAAGTTGAGAAAATGATTTGGCAGGGTTGGGGACTACGACGCCCTTAATGCAGGTGCTATTCATCTTTTCAATTCTATGGTAGATTCCGACTTCCTTGATGAAGCGAGAGAGCGCTCTTCAAGCCACAAGCTAATCAAGCCACGCTGCCAGAAGTGGCAGTCTTCACCATGGTCATTGTGGTCTACGCCTGTGCTGGCAAGACCATGGATGCTCTCAAGGTCTACCAGCACATGATAGCCACTGGTGTCACCCCTGCCTCCTACACTTACACCGTACTTATCTCCAGACTTGCACAAGACTTCTCCAATTTGGATTTTGTAGGGTATGCGAAGAAGTATTTCCTTGAAATGTTGGATAGGGGGATGAAGCCCCGTTCTCAAACTTACACAAAAGTTATGAATGCCATTGCCTACCAAGAGCCGGTGGAGGAGGCCAAGGGGTTCAGCACATTGTAGACACAAAGATGGCCACCTCACAGAAGCAATGCAGGTAATCCACATGTGTATTGATCTCGTCCACATCAATACCATCGACAAGGATGTGCAAAAATTTGTCTAGAAATCTCGCGCTTGCCCTAAGAACCTCATTGAACTGTTAATCAAGATGCATAGTGCTTTGCTACAGGATGGAAATGTGGATGAGGCCACGGAGTTCTATAACACCATTGAACAGAAGGGCATAGAGCCCATAGTCCTAATCCACACCTCTGTTATTGAAGCCTAACTCAAGTTTGGCAAAACTAAGGGTGCACAGCACTGGAGGCATTCCTGGCCATGTTAACTGCTGGGGTTGCTCCCAACTCCTACACTTACACAGTTTTAATCGAGGGACTCACTGCTAACCGCAACTTCTTTGGAGATGCTAAGAAGTACTTGCTTGAGATGATGGACAAAGGGAAGCAGCCCAATGCATCTACCTACACTGCGGTGATAGAGGGTTTTGCAAGGCAGGAAGGCAGGGCAGTTGAGGATAAGGGCAAAGAGTTTGTGGAGGTGATGATGGTTAAGGGGTTTGTGCCTAATGCAAAGGCAATGAGGGAGGTTTTAAAGGGGAAACCGACATCTGTTATTCGAAGGGTCATGAATATGGTCCTTTCCAAGTTGAAAGGCTGATTCTTTGCTTCATTGAGGTTATGCTAGTAGCTTCAAGATTAGGTGGTTTCATATATGGTGAGAGTAGAAAATCATGTAGGATTGGGTTTGGTGTTGTACGTTCTTTATCATTTTGAATGTGACATTGAAGTACTGATCATTTGCTTGAGGCTATGTTAGCAGCTTCAGGATTAGGTGCTTTCATATATGGGGAGCTAGTAAGAGTGGAAAATCATGTAGCATAGGTTTCAATTAGGGATTTTGTGCTGTTCTCCATCAGTTTGAATGAAACATTGTAGTGTGAATGCTGAAACTGAAGTGGATGATCATGTAAGATAGGGTTTCAATATTTTGTGATGTTCTCTCTGTTTGTTCATGTTGACATTGAAAGTTTTTTTAATACAACCAATTCCATGTAGATTGGGAGAGCTGATACAACAACTTTAAATGATAAAGAGTATTAGATTTATCACATGGGAAATCATGGTTCTTTGAAGCTTGATCATGTGAACAGCATGAAACTAGAGGGAATAATAATAACATCTTGTTCTTCAAGTAAACTGTACCTCGTATTGTGGCAAACATGGTCTCGCTAGAGTAGTATCTGCTAATGACATCAAGTTCCATGACATACAGGTTAGATTTTGCATAATTTATTCCCAGATTTTGCAGAAAAGTATTAACTTTGTCAAAAGCATTCTTTTTTCTCTGCCATACAAGTCGATTAGTTTGGTTGATAATTTTTTGCTTTTGTGTGGCTTGGAGTATATGAAGCAACTATTATCTGCAGCCAAGCACTGTCGCTTTAGAGGTATATACATTGCGACATCAAAGCATCAAATATTTTGTAATGATCGAGGAATAAGTTCTGAGATTTTGGATTGGCAAATGTCATAAATATGACTAACAAGCAACCACCAACAACTTAGTGGCATAACCTTGTGGTAGTGTCCTCCTGAACTTCTTATGGGGCCAGCAAATTAAGAAGTATCCCTACATATGTTGATGCAGCATTGGCTAGTGTACATGCCAAACCTTTCCCAGGGCAGCCTATCCTTAAAGGAAGAATTGAGGTGATTACGTTATTAATGTGAATCCTTTTAGTACTCAGACCAGCTTGAACAATACACGGAATTGCATTGGATTATAAAATTTTTAGATGGTATTTTTTTTAACAGATAATCATAAACACACACTGATTTTACAAGTGCAGGACTACCAACCCTTCCCTTGTGGCTATGGTATAATGACTTCATAGGTAGTTTTTTAATCAGTTTACATAGTTATCAGTTACAACATTTTATAATGATTAACGATACATTCTCATATGTAAAATTGAATATTTTCTGATTTGATGTTCTATCATGGCATCATTTCTTACAGAACTTCAGAATCCATTGGTGCTTGTCATCTATCAAAGTTGCTAAAGTATCTTCCCACCAAAGAAATGGATGCTAAAAGTCGTTAGGGTGAACAAAGGTAAAGCTTATGGTTTCAATCTGTACTGAGATGACTTTATTTATTACATTGTCAAACAGCTTATTCTGCTGAATAACCTCTGTTTTCAGGAAAGAGCTTGGTGCTTGAACAACAGAGACAGCATCATAAAAACCATGGATATTTATTTTCAAAAGTCAAATATTTCTGCACAACTAGCACCAAAAGAGATCTCTCTCTATTCATATTATAGAGGGATGAAGCAATAAGCAAGCTACTTATGACTGAATGATTGTCCTTGATTCT
Source organism: Rosa multiflora (assembly GCA_002564525.1). Taxonomy (NCBI): domain Eukaryota; kingdom Viridiplantae; phylum Streptophyta; class Magnoliopsida; order Rosales; family Rosaceae; genus Rosa; species Rosa multiflora. The sequence continues at coordinate 9,397 of BDJD01001200.1, forward strand.
GCTGGGTGGGAAAGACAATGATGCTAGTCAACCTTTTCATAAAAATGGTGTTTATCGGCATATCCTTGTCCTATGCACAAAAGAAAGTCTTCTCTGTAGTGACTCCAAAATCCGGCATTTGATGCTGTTTTGGAGAATTGCAAGTTGAATGCAAACCAAGGAAATTATTTTTCTCTTCTATAGGAGCGCAGTCTTAGGAGCAAGTGCTTTACATTTGCAAAATGCAAAACGATGGAATTCTGTACTAAATCTGCAGCTTCGAATGGCTCAAAAAGGTAATTTGGTGTACTGGATAGAACTCCCACAAAGAGTGTTGTTGACTTATCGAAACCAGGGAATGAACTTGCCATAGCAGTATAAAAGTCTGCAACAGGAGAAGATGAAGATGATCCAAGAAAGATGGTAAAGACTAAGAAGGATTGTTGCTTAAGATATATAAGTCATTACATATCATTTTCTACAGCTTACTCAGATTTGTGTGAAGATGAGCATGTTATGTTATTGAGTTTTTGGGTACGTTATTATCCCAACTGTTTTGGATTGATGAACACATCCCATGTTTGCAATGTATCCCCCTTATGACCTTTTTCACTTTTTGTTATTTTCACTGTACTTTTCTTATCCAATTATTTTGCAGCACATTTACAACAGCGAAATCAACAATCTGGTGGTGCAGGTACCAGGCCACTTGCTTTTCTTTATGTTTTTTGTCTAGAAGACATAACTTTACGTTATTGATCACATAGAATGACATACACATGTTCCTATGGAGTGTTCAAATAAGAAAAACCCCTCTGTTTTATGGGAGTCGTATTCTCCCCGACATGCTATTAATTATAAGTCAAATATGGGTAGCCATGCTCTGAATGTGCTAAAGGTTCTTATAATTCTAGAGAACATGCTGATCTAAAACAAATAGAATCTTCAGCAGCATGAAGGCTGGTGACTGAAGTTTTGGTTGGTTCCAGAGAGTTGAGTCACTAGCAGAAGCTACACAACTAGAGATAAGAACCTATTGCAAACTTGGTGGATACTAGAAAATAAATTTAGATAATTTCTGTTAATGGACTCTCCTCCCATTTGATATTATGAATCTTGTTCCTCAGAAACATGGGGATGCACAGGCTACAGTCATTCTATTATGAGCTAGATTTTCACACCTAGGAATTAGTCAGAACTACTCATATCCATAATGTGTGTCTTTATGTTGCTTCCCAGATTTAGAATAGTGAACATGAAAAAATTTGTATTTGACTCCACATCTTTTAGTTCCACAAGCATATGCTTTATTTTCAATTAGTTTGCTACCACATTTAGGAGTGAAATCTAACATTTCCGAAATTCTTGTGTAGCCCCCTTGACTAGACATTCTTAGTAAAAAAAAGATGGTAAAATATTCGAAAGGCATGGGTGGAAGCAAAGTCATAAATCACGTAGCACCATGAGAGAAGCTTTGCTATTCTGATGGTTTTATATATCTAGCAACTCGTAATGTTGTGTTTTAGATCACTGTTCCTTGGTCTCAGTTTACATTTTTTTTACTGGTCTTTGAACTCTCTTGTTGACAGGGTATATCAAATCCTTATAATCAGAGATATCTTGCCAACTTATATCCAAGCTTCTCTAGTTTATCTTTGTTGCAGTGGAAAGGGCTCTTATTCTTCAAGATTGACTGCTTGTATTTAAGTTTTGTACTGCCAAACACATCTTCGTGTTCCCCAAGTTGTGTTACATTACTGGCATTTTTTGTGTGCTACAAATGGCTTGATTCCTTTATGAAATTCAATCTTGCATATATTTCTTTTTAGTTGAAGAGTGAAATGGTAATTCATTTGTTGTAGTATGGCATTGAAATTCTCTTTTCATCCCAAGACATGTGATTGCATTATTTTGTATTAATAGAGGTATCATTGCAAGCACTTGATCATATGTGCTCAAAATTTTAATTTGCTGCTGTAAAATGTCATTGTTGTGATGCTATTACTCGGAACACTTTGTAATAGAAAGATTCAAGATCCATGGCTTGCAAAAATAAAATGGTATCCAATTTTCTGGTACTAAATCAGATACAATGATGCTTTCACCATCGTAATCAATGAATGGACTTCGTACTTAAACACTATGAGTCAGTGTAATGCTACAAAGAGGTCTTGGCCTAGCCACTGAATAGAGAAACCTTAATTTCATCCATATGAAATGTAGCACCTAGCAACTCAATAAGGGCAACTCCAACCATGGGGTGCCAAACCAAAATTTTGCCAATTATAAGACTTTTTCTTCTCCAACCATGTATTTTTGGTGGATCCGGTCCTATAAATTTGAGTCCAAGTCTCATTTGTAGTCTCATATTTGAGACAATTCCAGATCCAGGACTGAGAACAGTGGCCCGGGACCACGCTTTCTGATTACCCAGCCCAATAAGTGGAGTGACGCGCTGGATGAGTTTTGTGGGCAGCACGCGCAGCAGGGAGAAGATGGGAGGAGGAAGACGCGCCTACTTGCGCTGGAGAGAGAAAAAGCAGCTGCTGGTGGTCTGCTCCAGTGGGCCCCGCGGGGCTCAGTTTGTCTGCTGCCGACCGTTGGGACAAGCAACGGTCACGAAATGCACGGCTGAGATCGCTCCATTTTGAAAATGGACGGTCCGATGTTGCATTAAATTTTTTTTTTTTTTTTACTGAACGGATCTATTTTCGATCTGATGGCTCAGATTTGAGGGAAAAAAACTCATCTACGGCTCTTATTAATTGAAGGGTTATTATATCCTTTCTGTTTCAAAAAAAAAAAAAAGAATTACCAGAAAATGTTAAAAGGGTTATGATAAAATGTTAAATTATTTTTTTTACCTTATTTAATTAAATTAACATATTTTTAATATAATATTCATCAAAATTATACTCATATTATATTTTAGTCAAGAATAGTGAAAATAGCACCCCCCATGGTTGGAGATGAGAATTCAGTCCTATATGAATAGTGCAACAAGGGGGTGCTAAAATGAGAATAGCACCCCCAAATGAATCCCATGGTTGGAGTTGCCCTAACTACCATGAAGATAGCCCAATCCAGAAATGGTCAATTAATAGAGGATAGGATCAAGTGCAATAACTAAATAGATAAAGAACGAACAGTGAAAAGTTAATTTCATTTAACAAAAACTGATTTACGGTATTATAGTGTATTACCAATTATTTGGTTATGATATCAATAGATCTACCGGAATAACATAGAATCTAGCTAAAAGACCTAACTAAACCAATTACTTCATTCAAAAGAGAATTGAGATGGAAGAATTGCCCCCAATAGTAGTGGTTAGAGGGGGAGGGAGAAGATGGAGTTGAAGCCAAGCCAAAAGTTGAAATTCATATTAGCATATAATACAGTTAAATTCAAGGGAAAATTTCACAAATGGTCACTCAATTATGGCTCATTCGACACTTTGGTCACTGAAGTTTCAAATATATCACTTTGGTCACTCAACTATTACACTCTCAATTACTTTAGTCACTTTGTTAATTTTTTTCATTAAAAAGTTACTCTTTGGGTGACTAAAGTGATTGAGAGTGTAATAGTTGAGTGACTAAAATGATATATTTGAAACTCCAGTGACCAAAGTGTCGAACGAGTCATAGTTGAGTGATCATTTGTGGAATTCTTCCCTAAATTCAAATCAAATGTCTGACAAAGATAGGAACACCAAACTTAAAGGAAAAAAAAAATCTGAGTTTTATTGATTTTGTATAGGGATATGCTGCTATTGGCAGCTGTTACAATTGTCATAAAAAGCAGATAAAAATAAAATGTACATAATCAAACAACTAGTGTGATGATTTACAGTGAAATGTCCAAAAATCATGTTCAGAGATTGAGCTAATTTAACTAAGGAGCTAACTAGGCAGCTATACTTCATGATTCTAATCTCCAGGCAGCTGTGGGAATGATGATGAGAGTGGTAGTATATCAGCTGTATCGATGTCATCCCCTTCCAACAAGAACTCATCTCCAAAGTTGTAGTTGCTAAATTCATCAGAGTTGATGTAGGCATGATCCATAGGAATAATGATATCATCAAAGGCAAAACTAAATTCATTATCTTCACTACTGCGCGCCTTGTGCCTCAACCAACCCATTTTGATTTGTTGGTTGTTGCCATTTTGAACCAATATGAGGTACAAGTGGTACTTTATATGTATTTTCTTTGGAAGGATTGGCCAGCATATGTGAAGTCAATGACATTTGTTGTTCTGAGGGTGAAGGGGATATTGTCTCCCTTTCTACTTCTTCTAATGCAAGATCAAGCCAGTCAGTATCCTCGGACATGCCAATACCAATACTTGTACTGCTTTGTGCCTCACTAGTAATCAACTCATTTTGGTCTCCTAGTTGGTGTAAGTCTGAACCAATATGAGGTACTGTATATGTATCTTCTTTGGTAGGACTGGGCTGCACAATTAATGATGAACATGTGTGTTGTTCTGAGAGGGTAGGGGCTAGTGTATCCCCTTCTACTACCTCCAATGCATAGTCAATGTGGTCATCAGTAGTACCCTCTAACATCAAATGCTGAGTCTCATATTCCTGATCATGAGCAACCATCTGATCATCATCATTGCCAAACAGCTCATCATATAACATTTCCACAGTATCAAATTGCTGCTCAGGATTAGGACTCTAGTTCAAAGACACAGTCTTTCTATCCTCACTGGTTGTAAAAGCAGGTTGTGGATCAGCAACTGTCAAAGACTTGGGCTTTTTCCTAGGCTTTGGGTGATGATCATCATCATCATCTTGAGACTTCCTCTTGCTATCATTATTATTTCTTATTGCTCCTCTTTATCCAGATGATGATGATCTGTTGGTGTTGTTTTGTCGGAGTCGGCAAATCACATAATCATCATGAGCAGCAGAAGAACTGGAGTGATCATCAACAACGCTATATTCCTCCATAATCCAACAACCGTGTTGTTCCAGCACCAGTTTGTTCTCATACCTCAATTTTGTCTTTCGCCCAATTTGGGTTTCCTGGTTCTGCTCACCAAAAATGGGTTTGGACGGTTCACCTTGGCTCCAGTGCCCGACAATCCAACCCTTCGACTATGCCAGGTAGCATGGCCACCACGGGGATTGGCCTTCTTCTTATGGGGTGTATAAAAAAAAAAAGATCTTGTTGTTTCAGATTAGGTCCTCCATAGGCCTCCCAAATGATCTAGGGTTCAGCCTCACCGTACAAATCAAACTCAGGAAGAAGCAAGGATGGTGCCGCTGAGGCCGAGTTGGGATTATTCTTCAGGTAGAGGTAGTGGCTGATCAATTCTTCATCAGTCGGGTGGAATCTGACACCCACCGGAAAACAACGATTCATAAATTCCTAAATTCCTTTTTGGGTTTGAATTAGGGTTTTCTAGGTTGGAGTTTGGGGATTCCGGGTAAGAGAGACTGAAACAGAGAATTGAAGCAGAAAAAGAGAGAGAGAGAGAGAGAGAGAGAGAGAGAGAGAGAGAAATTGCAATTGTAAATTGTGAGTTAGTGAGTGAAGTGATAAGGATTTATAGATGGATTGAGAAATATGACCGTTGCTTTGCGGCTTAAGGCAGTTCATGCGGTTTCTCTGCCAACTGTCGCCAGAGTCAAATTGTCAACAATGTCATGGTGAGAAAGGCTGTAATAAAAATTTTATAGGTTAGTGATCAGACCGTTGGGGCATGACATCATAAACCTTTTTGTTTTTTAGGGAGAAATGCACACTTTCTTTTAATTTTTAAATTTTTATGAACTATAGGAGAGCACTCGTTTTAGTTTATAGAGCTCCAAAAGAGTAGTCAAATCCACGTGGATACCTCTAATGGTTAGAAAAGACATATGAAACCACTCCAATTATAGGCTTTATCTTACGTGTAAATGATATGTTATTTGACAGAGGCATAGTTTTTTGTCCTTTTATTATTATTATTATTATTGTTATTATTATTATTGTTTATCTCTCTTTTTTCTTCCTCTTTCCTTCTCTTCTCTCTCGTTTTTCCTTTCAGACCAAAACCTTCATATTCAATTGTCATTTAAATTTGGGGAGAGAGAGAGAGAGAGAGAGAGTTGACAAACAGCTACAAGCATTTGGGTGAGAGAAGTAGAAGAAATCCGAAAAGAACCAATCTTGTTGTTGGTCCGACATCCATATACAGAACCCTGATAGAATTTGATGCCAAGATTCGATTTTGAAGGGTAGATTGAAGCTTTTGGGGAAGTAGAAATACTTTTTTTTTTTTTGAAAGTTGAAGGTGGTAAGATGTGTCTGGGATTGGACTTTGAAGCAAGAAGGAGACTTCTTTTTCGGTTTTGGAAGAAAAACCAAGATGTGAAACAATACCTAACTTGAATTGGAGATCGAGGATTAAAGATAAGGGTTTTGGGGGAAAGTTGGAGACTGAATTGGGTTGTGTCAGAGAGGTCGGTCACCGTGAAGAAGAATACCCATCTCTTGCAATTAAGAATGGTTTTCCAAGAACAGCAAGAAAATAGAGAAGAAGAAGAAGAAGAGCGAAAATGAATGAACTACGAAAGAGGTGAGATAGAAAAGAAAGAGAAAAAGTGATTTTTTTTTTTTATGTTATAAAATATTCCGAAAAATAACAAAATAATATTTAAATTTAATCTATTCATTGGAGTAGAAATTTATCAATATGACAATTGACACGTTAGCCTTCAAATTCGAATTTGGCATAAGCATTTTGACATCTCTATTGGAGAAGGTCCTTGATCAGTTGACCTATAAGTCTAATTATAGGAAAAACATTCTCCGTCAACCCAATAAAAAAAAATAAAAAATAAGGTTCTCATCAAGCTCATTTAACCCAATAATAAAGCAAAATTATAATTTTGTAATTTGCTCAATTATCAATTTACATACTCTCTCTGTGGTCGGAGATGGACATGTTACACCATCAGAGTCTCCAAAAAGTAGCCTTGTTCCAACGAACCACGACACCCCCCCTTTTTTAGATGAAGTTCGCCGTTAAGTTGGTGACCCTCGACTGGGTCAAATAATTCTTCCTAAACTTAAACTTACCTCAATTGATTAACCAATTGGAGATTAACTCTTATAAATGTCAGGAAATAACAACAGGTCAAGCATACAGGCTGCTCCAAAGATTACGAGGCAAATGTACTAGTTTTCATTTGCTCTTTTATTACTAGCGAGCTTGATAATTTCAACCCATTTTTTTCATTAATATTGTAGTAGAACATGATGAGCCGGATTACAAATGTAGGTTAAACTAGCCTCAGAGTGCTAGTAATGAACCTCATATGTTACAAGTTACAACTTGTCAATGTGATAGACTCTCTCTAAGAAATTAAATTGTACCATTAGACTACCTTTATCCTCCTAACATCCACATAAAAAAAATAATAAATAAATAAATAAAAATTACTTTTGTATGTAAACAGTAACTTTAGCTATGTGCTTGCTAGGCGCTAGCTAAGAGCATCTCCAACAGAATACTTATTTCAAAAACTTTTTGAAATTTAACTAGTTTTAGGCTAAGTTTGATCTCCAACAGACTATCTAAACAAAAGCTAAATTTAGCTTTAGCTAAAAGACCTAGCTATATTTAGCTAGAGAGGAGAAAAAATTTAACTAAAAGTTAAATTTAACTTGAGTTTTAGATATTTGTTGGAGCATAACTCAATATTCAACTAGCCATATTCCAATTTTAGCTATTTTTAACGATTAAGATAGCTATCACGGTTGGAGATGCTCTAAGCCTAGTCCTATAGCCCTACTGTCCAAGCTGGCAAGCTTCGTTCGACCGGCATAGTGCAAAACGGAGGATGGTAATAAAGTGAAGCAGATGGTCCCAAGCCAGATGCTCCCGTGGGTCCCATTGAAATTAAAACATCACCAGTAATTAAAGTTTTACCTTACCACTTACCGCCTTCCACAGACCAACCTTCCCATCTCCATTTCACGCAAACCTCCCGACCTGGTCACATGTCTCATACAAGAGCTAGTAGCACGCAGATATTCCATGCACCCTTGGTGATTGTATCAGTTGACAGGGTCACTCTCACTCTGTCTCTCTCTCTATTACGGCGCTCATAAAGTTTGTTATAGCAAACAAAAAAACAAAAAAAACTTTGTTATAGCAACACTCCCTCACTCCCTCTTCTTTAGGAAATAGGAAGTTGGCTCTGAACTTTTTCTCTCTCGTCCATTTCCGGTGAACTGTGGTGTTGCTGATCATTTTTACCTTCTTGCTCTCAAAGAGCCGCTCGGCCAAATCTGGTTAACCCATTCCTCTATCTAAGTGGTGTTATTCTTGGGTTGCAGTGGAAAGGGCTCTTATTCTTCAGGACTGACTTCTTGTATTTAAGTTTTGCACTACCAAACATGTCTTAGTGTTCCGCAAGTTGTGTTACATTACTGGCATTTTTTTTTTTTGGTGCTATGGATGGCATGATTCCTTTATGAAATTCAATTTTGAATTTATTTCTTTTTAGTTGAAGAGTGAAATGGTAATTCATTGGTTGTAGTATGACATTGAAATGCTTTTCATCCAAGACATGTGATTGCATTATTTTGTATTAATAAAGGTATCATTGCAAGCACTTGATATATGCTCAAAATAGCAATGTCATTGTTTTGATGCTATTACTCGAAACACTTTCTAAAAGAAAGATTCATGATCCATGGGTTGCAAAAATAAAATGGTATCCAATTTTCTAGTACTAAATCAGATATAATGATATTTTCACCGTCATAATCAATGAATATACTTCCTACTTAAAAACTATGAGTCAGTGCAATCCAACAAAGAGGTCTTGGCCTATAGCCACTTAACAGAGAGAAACCTTAATGTCATCCATGCATATCAATAACTAAATCTAGCATACAGCATATCAATAACTAATCCAGACATCATCAATTATTAAAGGATCAAGTGCAACAACTAAATAGATAAAGAATGAACAATGAAAAGCTAATTTCATTTAACAAAAACTGATTTATAATATTGTAGTGTTTTACCAATTAATTGGTTTTTTTCTTATCAATAGACACTACAAGAAAAAGCTTCATTCATAGCATATCACTATAGAGTTTTGTTTGAAAGTGCTATCAATTATGAATTTAGAAAATTTCAATAGCTTTTAAATTTTGTAAACGCTCTTAAATGAATAGAAACGCTATTAAATGAAACCCAGATACTGAAAATGGGAGCGGGAAACAAAAGCAATGCCCGAGATTTAATTTATGAGTTCAAAGCGTGACCCAACTCCCGATACTCACTACTACAAAAATTGAATCAGACGACGGCTAAAAACCGTCGTCTGATATAGAGGCAAACCGTCGTATATCGATGCGCCGTCTGATGATGGTCGATTGTAGAGAACCGTCGTGTGAATGGCTCGGCAGCATGTAGGCAGCCTATCGACAGCAAATAGGCAGCATGTCGACAGCATTAGCTGTTGTGTGAATGTTATTCAAACAACAGGCAATTTTAACAACCGTTGTGTGACTGCGATTCAGAAGTCGTTTTTTTTTTCTATAACCGTTGTGTGACTTTTATTCACACAACTGGTTTCAAAGCATCTATTTTCTATTTTGAATTCAGATGACACATTTAGCTTTTGCATTGTGCTATAACATATTGAACAATGCTTTTCATTTATTCTTGTTGTCTAATTGTTACACAATATAGAACAACCAAATTAACTCAAATCCCACCATACAGAAAATGAATTCAATAATTTGATATAAAATAGGGAGTATTTCCCAAATCCATACATAAAAACACTATAGGTATTTGTTCCTTCCATGCCTCAAAACTAAGGAAGCCTCAAATCTACATATAATAACTTTTTTCCATTCAGCCATACTACATTAAATTGAACAAGTTGACATATAGTTTTAACACACTAAAATCCTAGTGGATCAATAAAAAGACAAGCCAGTCTGGAGAAGAGAAGGTTATAAAGTTATAATCAGCTTCTTGTGCAATGGTTTCATATTACATCTTTTGCTGGCAGCTCCACTTAAACTCGCCTCGTTTTATTCACAAGTCCGGCCTGTAATATAACAAAATTACTCAACTGATTCTGACATTCAGATCACCTTAATAATTTCATACATGCTTATCAATTACAATATGAATTCACCTTGTAGACAGTACCAAATCCCCATTCCCATTCAAAAGCAATAGATAATGGCAGTGCAGATCAAAAGCAGTAGTCATTGATTTGGAAAGAAAAAAATTATGTCTTAGGTGTCATCCATGTTCCATGATCACCCATTCAGCACATATTGAGCTAAAATATAGGTGGTGTTTAGTCACATGAATATGGTATTACGTACAGCTACAGAATATTTCCAAATCCCAAAAACATAAACCCAGCGACAAACCCAAGGCTATTGCATAAAGGCTATAACTTTAAGTACCCACGTACAAAGAGGATTTGAGCACATAATATCAGCAATCCTAACCCCTATCAAGCAATCAGGGGACTAGAATATTGCCAAAATCCATTAAAGCTTCAAATCATAAATTTCAGAAAGAAGAATATATTAATGGAAAAAAGACACACTATCAAGCAACAAATCAATGATTAAATTCCGAGCAAAAATATCAGAAAATCCATAGCTACAAAATCTGTAAAACAGGGTTTAGAACATGATTGAAGGATTCATGCATCTTCCAACAAATCAAAAGCATAACTCATTGGGTATGATTAACTGAACTTTCAAGTGAATTGAATTTTACCTGGGATATAAATGAACCTAAGAAGCAATACGTAACTGGCCTTCAAATAATTTGGTTTAACAAAAGAGCAAGATACTACAACCTTCTGACTACTTGACAGTAAACATCAGAACAATTTGTTCAAGTACTTACAATTTGTATATAATTGACAATATCCTTGTCTCTGATTTTTTTGCCATCACGGTCAATCACATTGAACACTGAAAATAGAAATTTAAAACAATTCTTAGCACAAAGGAAAGATAGTGAGGGGGGATGAGGATAAAGAAGAGTTTGGATACAATCATCACATAGGCAGTATCAGAATTCATTGGAATGTAAACATGCATCACAATTATTAACACTTGCTTAGCACCTCTGGAGAAGATTTGGATGGCTGTACAATTCCCTGCGGAGAAGATATCCTCAATTCTTAACCCGTGTCTGAGTCATGAACACTAATGAAGTGGATATCTTGGATCAGAAAAATCGCATTTTGAAACTCGCTGCTGAGTCAAGTTGAAGAAGAGGCTAAGTAGTTGATCACTTCATCATATACTAAATCAAATTGCCTCTTGCACTGAGGAGAAACATGCTGTACTTCCTCAAGTTGCTTCTTAGTTGAGAAGAAAGATTTCAAAATTCTAAAGAATAATCAAATCACATATTATGAAGCAGGTAGACGAGAACATTGTATATACGAGATACTCTCTAAGGCAATTGGTCTAAAGTTCATAAGACTCCAAATTTTGAACTCAAGGATTGTTAAGTTCTGTCTTTTAATCCTATGTAAAACTTTCTTGTTGTCTAGAATATATGGGAATATAAATATATTTCAGATCCTGATAAACTTTATTGTCCTATTTTTCATTATGGAGATGATATTCACACTCCCTTTTGTGTTTCAAATGTGAATAGTATTTTACTATTTTTAGAGGAAAAGGGAGTGAATATCACCTCCCTTTTCATTATATCATTATCTATGTAGCTTTGTGATATGACTACCAAATCACAGCATATTTTGAAAAGGAAATTGATAATACCAAATGATCTAATGGCTTACCTTATTTTTGAAAATGGTTTGCCTAATACAAAGATGGTGTCTTCAATTAAACCACACGTCCATCTTGACATTAGCATTAGAATATCTGCAGAAAGAATCATGCACCGGCTCTAATATTAAAAGTGTATTAGAGCCAAAAATTGGTGATATGGGAAATGATCATAGCAGACAAAAAAAATGAAAAAAAGAAGTGAAGAATACAATGGAATGCTTTCATGCAGGTAAAGAAACAGAGAACCAAACCTAGAAAGAGCAGAAGAAGTGCGTATGAAGCGCTTTCCATTTGTGAAATTGGGCTCTTCTTCTTTGGTGGTAGTTTCAAGGACGATCATTAGCATGACAATCTTTGAAAATTATATACTAGTATGGTAATGGTACCACAATGTACAATGATGATGTAAATTAAAGAAAGTATATGCAACATGTATCAACATTGATATATTACAATGTAATACATAAGGGGTATCAATGAAGTTTCAGATACGATACTAGCAGCTCAGAAGTGACTAGGTTGGGCAATTTTAGTCGAATTTCACAACTGACTTCATAACAAGTGGAAAACAATCTGACTTCAGCAAATATGAAAAACCAAGTACAATCTCACTGCATTAACTTCTGACAATGGTGTATAACATCCTCGCAAGAATCATTATCAATGACAACTCTGAAACAACAAGAGTAATCAGATGAAGCTTCTGGCTTTCTCAAACAAAGTTGAACAAGAAGAAAAGGACAATTAAATGGGCCAAAGTTTCTTGACTACACTTTAACAAGTATCGGCTCGATCTGGAAAGGCTAAACTGGCTTGATCTCAGTTCACCGGCTCAGTCCCATTCGTAGAGAGATGAGATTGGTTAGAGACAAGGATGAGGGTTTGGGAGAGTGAGATTTTGGCTAGAGAGTGAGGATTTTCGTTTTGGTTTGGGTCTGTCAAGATAGAGAGAAGAATGAGGGTTTGGGAGAGTGAGGTTTTGGCTAGAGAGTGAGGAATTTCGTTTTGGTTTGGGTCTGTCGAGATAGAGAGAAGAAGGTTTTGGGTAGAGTGAGGATTCTGGTTTTTTCTGGGTCTGTCGACAGTGAGGCGACCAAGAAAGGAAGGTTTTGTTTTTGGGTCTGTCGATAGTGAGACGAGTCAAGATACAAAGAGGCGCTAGCTTTCGGGAGAGGATTTTGCTCACTTCTTATTTTTGTTATTTTTTTTTTGCTCCAAGTGTTAGGGTTTCAGCTATATTTGTGAGGCCCTATCGATTTGGAAATGGACTCACACAACATATTTGTGTAAAAATGTGGTCTGAATGAAGTCGTTTAAATTTGGAGGTTGTCTCCTATTAATTGAACTTTCCTCTTTGGGGAGATGGAGAAAAATTGTGGTGGGAAATCTCCCTCCTTCAGCCAAACATATTGATCAGACCACAGTTTTGTTATTTTTTGTCGTCTGATTATACACGTTGGGGAGGGGGATTTTAGAGTTTCAGATGGGGTTTGGCACCACTTACATGGTGGGAAACTTGCCGCTCAATTTTTTAACCATCACACGACGGTTTCTCCTTTAAACGTCTTCTGAATTAATTCATAAGTCCATATTAGACGACAAATTTTGTAAAAACGACGTCTGAAAAAATAAAAATCAATCAGACAACGGAAAAGTATGATGCGTCGTGTGAGATGCGTCGTCTGATTCAATTTTTGTAGTAGTGACTCCACCATTTCAAAGTGTGAACAAAATTCTTCTCTCTCTCTCTCTCTCGACAAAAGATCCCAGCGACTTTCTTCATCCAACCAAAAACCTAGATCCCTGTGACTTTAAACTGGGCAGCAACCCCATTATGAACATGTACCAAAAGTTCTACTAAACCAATGTTCTAAAAAAAACGGCCTAGGCGGCAAGGAACCGCTCCGATTTTCCCTTAGGCGTTGGGCTACTAGGTGGGCTAGGCGGTGGTGCTAGGCGGGGACTAGGCGTTCTAGGTGGAGCCTAGGCGGTCATAAACCCTAATTTATTCTATATTTTGACTATTTTTATATTTATAATTAATTTTTAGACTTTAAATATTGTCATTTATATTATTATATGTCATTAAAATAATTTAAAATTAAAAAAAAAAAAAACCGCCTAGTTCCCTAGGCGCTAGTTCCTTGGTCACCGCCTGACTAGCGCCTAGCGTTTTTTAGAACCTTGTACTAAACTCACTAATTACATTACAGAACCAACCCAAATGTGAAAAAAGCTTTCAGTTTTTTTTCATTGCACATACAGCTTAAAATAAAATAAAAATTTGAATTCCAAGTACAAAACCAAGAAATGCCCACCTGCCCAGTAATCCTATCAAGCTCTTTAATCAAATAAACCAATTTTCCAAATCCTGCCACAACCTGCATCCAACCCCAAAATTAAAAACCCAGTTTTCCAATTTGGGGGTTAATCAAAATCTGAAATTGAGAGACCAAAAAGAACCAACCGTCCGGCGACGTAGATTGAGGCGAAGGTGGCAAACATTGAGACCAACAGAGTCGGAATTCGGGATTGGAAAACCCTGCCGAAGACACGTACGTAGAGCCTTGCTTTGCATTCTCTCTGAACTTGAATGTATCAATCTGATTCCAATTTGTGTAGACCAAAAGATCAAAACTTTGAAATGGTGGAGTATACAGTGGATGAAGCCGGAAACAGATATAGGGTTTTGATTGCTGCCCAGTTTAAAGTTAATGGGGGGTTTTGAATACAGAAGTTTAATTGTTCATATTTTAAACTCTAATATATAATTGCATAGATAAGTGAATTACCGAGGACCAATTAATATGTTGTGTTGGGGGGGGGGGTGTGGGTGTGGTCATGCAAGTAAGATGCTAGTCATTTGTTCTCCAATGTAATTCAAGATTCGCAATTTGAGCTGTGTGATTCCATAGTTTAGGTTTAAATCTATGGTTCTTACCCAGGAAGTATCTTTGTTAGGGAATAACATAAGAAGTTATCAGTAGTTAAGATGAAGTTTGCTGCAGCCAATCAAGAGGGTTAGAGCGTTCAACGCTGAAAAATGGAACCAGGCCACTGGTGGTGATTGGACTTTTTACAAAATTTGGTTGTAAGAACAATAGAGATGCAATTTTTAAGGCGTGGATGGGAACTGGTAATGTACTAATCTCGATTTTGTTTGGTTGTATTTTGGATTGTAGTGCTGATTTCTCTATTAGCCTATCCCTATATTGTCTCTATGAATTTTTCAAATTGGCTTCTTGTAATTGAAGTTCATTCCATGTTATTGTTATTTTGTTTGTGTAATGTACACAATGCTGATATAAGAATCCACCCTCTGTGCCTCTAGTTGTTATCGGTAAACCCGACCAGTTAACTTCTTTGATTGATTCTATTGTATTTATCTTGAACATGTATTACAATGCAGGTATTGGTACCCTTTTGACAAACTGTGATGATCTCAAAATATTTCAAGACCCTGGTATTGCTTCAGTTGCCAAGCAACTAGATCAAGGTATTAAATTAATTCTTTTATTCCATCTTCCATGAAAAAATTCATATTTCTATTTTAAAGTTTTGAATTAATATGCTTTGTGATTGTTCAAGGAGGTCATAATCATTATTCATATTCCATCTTCATAATCATTATTCATTAGGTGTCAAGGGTTGAGCTACGTACTGGATGAAGTTCAAGTGAGGGCTATCGATATTGCTAATGAGAAGAATTTGCCGGAAACACCAACTTTGATGTTTGAGTTTATAGGCACATGTCAGATAGGGCCTTTTCTCTTTCCTCTGGAATGCCAGTTATTCTTCTGTTCATTTTATTATTTTATCATTTTCCGGAAAGAACATTTCATCATTGAGTTAAATGCATTGAATATTATTCGTTTTTGCTTTATATATATATGACAAAAGATCCCTAGATTTGGACAGATTGAGCAGAAAGTTTCTGATTCTAAAGGTAGGAGAGGATAAAGGAGATCTGAATGGACACCTAATCCTAAATTGGTTTAGTTTAGAACAAAATTAACCAATGCAAGGGAATATTTAATCCTAAATTGGTTTAGTTTAGAACAAAATTAACCAATGCAAGGGAATATTATTTTCAATATGACCACCGCTTGTTGATCCCCTTCTTCCGATGAAGGTCGGAGTCGGACCAAACAAAATACTATTTTTTTTTTCCAGCCCAAAGGCTTTGTTTTGTTGACTACCCCCACTCCCATGAAGAGAAGATGACCATGCATTTTCCAAAGTTGTTAAGATGCCGCCGTTTCTTCACTTCCATCCATCACTTTAATCTCTTATAAGTTGAGGCAAGGGCAAAGCAAAACTAAAATTAATTTGTGGGCTTTTGGCATTGAGATTCTTCTCCTCCTTGCTGTTGACTACTTCAGTGGCTACTGTCTTTTCCATTAATTAAGTTTCGCTCCCAATTAGAGGTGGCAAACTGGCCACTAAGCACGAGCACGGCACGGGCCCGACACGCTTAAAAGCGGCCCGGCACGGTCCAAGCCCGTTAGTGGCCCGGCACGACCCGAGCACGTTAGAATAACCGATCGGGCTGGGCCTAAGAATATTGGCCCATTGGCCTGGCCCGAGCACGACATATTTTGGGCCGGCCCGTTACAAACACAAAATTTCATTTTGTTTTTAAAAATATTAAAAAAATACAATGATGAGATTTGAATATGAGACATCTTTATTTAAAATCTTATGGCAATTCCACCAATGTTTTCTTTTATATTGTCAAAATAATGAAACAAAACATTATATCCTTGTTTTGATATAAATATTTTTTCTAAATATTAAATATATGTTTATTAATAAAGACTAATCTTATAATAATACAACTATAAAATGAAGGAAAGAATAATAGTTACAAAATCTTCATTATATTAATAAAGATTAATCTCACAATAATATACTAAAAACAATATATTTTGAGTTTTTTTTTCTTCTTTCTTTCTTATAGTGGAATATAAAAAATTATTAGAAATATAATCCTAAAAAGCTAAGATTAAGAAAAACGTTGTAGAACTTAATTTATTTTAATTTTCTAAATAGTTAAATAAAATTAATTTTTATTTTTTCAAATTAAGATTTTAAAATCGTGCTTTATAGTGAGTAGGCACGAGCACGGCCCGTTATTGACCCGGCACAATATGGGCTCGGGCCATGGGCCGGGCCGGGCTTAATGTTTAAGTAAATAGGCCGGCCCAAGCAAAGCACAAAGCACGACTAGGCTCGCTTAAAATGGGTCGGGCCAGGCCAGCCCGGCCGGTTTGCCACCTCTACTCCCAACTGTGCCTATACAGTTTGGGTTTGGACTTTGGAACTCTATATCAAAATTTTCACATTATTTTATCTTACGATTTCAACATAGTTCGTTGAGTTCTTTACAGCCAGAGGCTTGAGCTGACTGTCCTTGTTTCTTTCTCCATATTTATTTCTTTATTAAAAAAATTATTATTTATTACTATTATTTTGTTGCATGCAGATAAGGAAGGAAGCACTCTGGAACCTGATTTTGAGGCAATTATTTCGGTTAGCTCATATCACTGGATCTTGATTATTCTGGAATATATTTCCATTTATTAGTCTGTACTTTGTAGAAAAATAATATGGTTAGTAGAATGGAAGGATGTCTAAACATATGCTTTCCTTCAGACAGCCTGGTGGTGCAGACAACCTGGTGGATCCCTTAAGAAAATAACTCAATTCATCATTTGAGTAATTAAAGAGTTTAAACTGTTTTCTACATCAACTGATTCTCTTCAATTAATATGATGCATCATTGTAAATCCAATGAATGGTTTAGGGTTCTTAAAGTTACACTTTCTTGTGGTTGCTTCCTCAAGACCCTGGTATTGCTTTTGTTTGGATCCAAACCAGTATGGGTGCAAACTGTCTCTTTTGAGCGTGTGTGCAGGCGTGCCAGCACCGTGGGGTGCAGTCGTCAGAAAATCTCTTGACTTGACTTCTTGATTAAACGCCGTGGACGAAGAGAGCACTAACCTCGTCACCAGGTTCTTCTCTATGCCTTTCGAAAAAGGACTTTTTGCCTTACAGGTAAGGGTTTTGGTTGTGATCTCTTCGCGACACCGAATCGATACTCAACGTTGTAGGTTGAGCAAAGCAATCACTGGGAAGTTTAGAGAAAGCACGGGTTTTGCTAAAGCGTATCTTTAGCTTCGCTGGGTTGCGAGGGCGTTACCATTGCTTTGCTGGGTTGCAACTAGGTTGCAGGTAGGTTTGCTCTGGAAAGGCTTTGATAATCTGTATGATTAGTTGATTTGAGAGTTGTCTTTCGTTGTATCCCTTTAGCCTCTATATATAGGCTGCTTGTAGATTCACTTCTTAATTGGAATGAAATACTATATTTTAGGCCACAATTATTGGCCTTAAATCAAATCAAAACACTTAATAGTTTTGATATTATCGTAAGTAATAATTAATAATTATCCTCTGTCGCTGCTAGAATATAGGAAAGAGTTAATTGCCTCTTGGAGTCTTGGACGTAATCTTCTTGGGTGCAAACTGTAGAATATGCACGTATATATGTTCGCGTGAACTCATACTCCAAATCCAACAATCTTTAATTGCATGCACTTGTACCTTCGCGGGAACTCCCGTAGCTTAGCGGCATGCAATCAGAAAGAATAAGTTTGTATATATATACCCATTGTTTATTGCAATTAAGCCTCTTATTGGTAGCGAAATGGCCCCCACCATAAGACTTACTTTGCATGAGTATTCTTGAACATAGATGGAGAAGCACGTTACCGACAATCTTTAATTGCATGCTTCTTATTGGTAGCGAAATGGCCCCCACCATAAGACTTACTTTGCATGAGTATTCTTGAACATAGATGGAGAAGCACGTTACCATGTTTAATTGTATGGGGAACCTTCCTTAATTGAACCATCATAGGACTTAACTGCATGAGAATATATGATTCTTATAGCTCACGTCCTTGCTTCTTCTTGCACCATACTTGGTAATCAAACAAATAGATCACCATTAATTATCAAATATTTGATAATTAATAATAAATCAGTGAATATCCAGATTTGCTTCAAAATTGCTTGGCCTCCAAGTAGGCTTTACTTAGCCTCTAAACAATAATGTTTTCCGAACTTGTCGAAAATATATAACTTGAATCACAGATATTGGCCTAGTTTTCTTCGAGCCCCCCTTGTAGGAAAAAATGTTAATTTTGGGTTCAAACAGCTTCAGTTGCCAAGCAACTAGATCAAGGTATTAATAGCTCATGTTTATTGAATTGAGAATCAATACTGAAATTTCAAAGGTTGCTTTCAGTTCTTATTTCTTAATAGCACATGTCACAGATATTGGCCTAGTTTTCTTCGAGCCCCCCTTGTAGGAAAAAAATGTTAATTTTGGGTTCAAACAGCTTCAGTTGCCAAGCAACTAGATCAAGGTATTAATAGCTCATGTTTATTGAATTGAGAATCAATACTGAAATTTCAAAGGTTGCTTTCAGTTCTTATTTCTTAATAGCACATTTTTATTGAATATTGTGAGTTCTGACTAAGCTAGGGTGCCTATTGTGTATTGTAGACTTTAGCTTGTTATCTGTCTATTTAGTGAACCAAAATTACTTCAAAGTTAGAGAGAAGGGGTTAGAATGGCATTGTGAGAAGTATAACTGACCATTGTGGACAATCACTGCATTAGAATGGCATTATGTGGTAAGTTACTTTGTCATTATAGCTTCTTAATGAAAGTTATTGTTCCTCATTTGATTTTTCTTTAGTCAGTTAACCAATGGTACTAATTTGTACAGTGTTCAAGAAATTAGCGTGTTATCAACCAGTGTGCTGAGTTTCATGTCGACAATCAAAAGAGAGCCAAAAACCATTGTTTGTGGGTTAATTCTAGTAGAATTTGTATCATTAATATAAAAGGAAAAAAACATTGAGATATGAAGTGCTCTTGTAATTTTAGGAATGTTACATTGTATTTTGATTACTTTTGAGATCATCAATGAAAATGATGTATTTTTGATGTGAAGACTTGTTAAGTTGTTATTGTGTTTCCAAGGTGCTGTGACAATGCATTTTAGATATCAATGCAACAAGTATAGAATAGTAGCACCATAGAAATGATATTGAATGATGAATCGTAGCTTTTCTTTATATGTTGTAGCATATGTAGTAATAGCATTTAGTAAATGCTATAGATAGTTTAACTATAGTGGTTCACTAAATGCTATGGAATGAGTAATATAGCGTTTTTGAAATGCTATCAAAAACCTATACAATAGCACTTCCAAAACGCTATAGATGTCAAAATTTTCATAGTGTTTGCAGGAACGCTATGATAGACCTTGGCTCTATTATAGCTCCGGCAGACATAGCATTTATTAAAGGGTTTTTTACTTCAACAGTGTCTGAACTCTTCGAGGACTTTTAAAATGATACCTGAACTTTCAAAGTTGTCAATGTGATACCTGGGCTCAAGTTTTCTTATCAACGGCATACCTGCGTCCAAATTTCGTTACGGCTCCGTTAAATTTTGCACGTGTGACGCACGTGAGTCACTTAATGAGGGTAAAAATACTAATTTACCCTCAAAAGCTTTTTTTTTTTTTTTTTTGCCTTTCTTTTTTTTGATGACATTTGTTTTGCCTTTCTTTCTTCTTCTTCATTTTCGACTTCTTCTTCCTCCTAATCTGAATCATCAAGACCTCACCCTGCAGGTTCTGGTGAGAACCTGGCCTCAAACCCAAGAAGCCCAAGTTTGATCTCCAGCTGATCTAAGGGAACCTAACTAATTTAATCGGAGATGCAGGTTCTGGTGATGGTGCTGCAACGTGTACTGAAGTTTCGCGACGGCGAGGCGGGAGGTCCTGAACTCGGAATCCATCTTGGACAGTTTCTACCGATTCGATCAAATTTGAAATCAAAATCAAACTCGTTCCCAAAATCCCCGATTTCCGATTCCCAATCTTTGAATCCGGCACTACAAGAAATTTAGGCTAACACAACGAAGTGATCTGTAAGGAGTTGACAATTCCTTGCATTTGGTTAGATTATACAAAGAATTATACAAGTCTTTGCTTTAGTTTGAAGGATATGCAAGGAATGCATGAAGTCTTTGCATTTGGGTAAACCAGAATAAGAAAAAGTATAAAGTCGTTGTATAAACTTTTCATTTCCTTGCATTGACTGGGCGGCATTTTTGGCGCTTATTTGGTTTTCTTTTTCTTCTTTCTCCATCTTTTACTTCCCCATCTCTCCTCTATGCCGCTTTCACTCTCAAAAACCCAAATCGAAAAACACACCAAATTCTAAACAACCAAATCTGAATCGGACTTCCGCCATCCATCTTCGGAATCCGTTTCATCATCCTTCTCTCCTAGCCTCACATCCTGCTTCATTTCCTTTGAAATCAATCTAGGTCCAAAATCCCAAATACCCAAATCAAAATCCCTAACACCTCAACCCCAAAAAGTTCAGGCCTGATGGATTTTCCTTTCTCAAGCCCTGGGTCATCCCGAAAGGTGAGAATTCCTCTCTGATTTAGTGCAGCATACAGATTACAGGTAAAACCGTAGCGCGTATCTTTCCCCCTGAAACTTAGAAAGACATCGTATTTCCATTGGCGACGAGAAGAGGTTGACGCCATCTATCTCCTAATCGGAATTGAATCAGAGTCGCCTGTTGTGTTGTTGACGGAAATACTCTGTGTTTCTAGTCAATGCCTGGACTTGATTCCACTCTCAATCTCACATGCCTCTTGACTTCTTGCTTAGCAATCAGTTTTCGCTATAGTATCCTATGATAGTGTTTTTTGAGCGCTATGAATGAAAATTTATGGTGTAGTGAGATCTACAGGAATAACATTGAAACTAACTCAAAAGAACTTACTAAACCAATTGATTCATTCAGAAGAGACTTGAGATGGAAGAATTGGCCCCAACAGTAGTGGGTAGAGGGGGAGGGAGATGTTGTAGTTGAAGCCAATCCAAAATTTGAAATTCAGATTAGCATACAATACAGTTAAATTCAAATCAAATGTCCGACAAAGATAGGAACACCAAACTTAAGGAAAAAAAAAAATCTGAGTTTTATTGATTTTGTATAGGGATATGCTACTGTTGGGAGCTGTTACAATTGCCATAAAAAGCAGATAACAATAAAATGTACATAATCAAACAACTAGTGTCATGATTTATAGTGGAATATCCAAAAATCATGTTCAAAGATTGAACTAATTTAACTAAGGAGCTAACTAGGCAGTTATACTTCATGATTCTAATCTCCAAGCAGCTGTGGAAATGATGATGAGAGTGTTAGTATATCAGCTGTACCGATGTCATCCCCTCCCGACAAGAACTCATCTCCAAAGTTATAGTTGCTGAATTCATCAGAGTTGATGTACGCATAATCCATAGGAATAATGATATCATTAAAGGCAAAACTAAATGCTTCATCTTCGCTGCTGACTTGTGCCTCACTAATAACTAACACATTTTGATATATTGGTTGTTGCCATTCTAAATCAATGTGAGGTAAAAGTGGTACTGTATATATATTTTCTCCGGAAGGATGTGCCTAAATGTGTGAGGTCAATGATGATGATGTTTGGTGTTTTGAGAGGGCAGGGTGATAGAATTAATGTTTTCATGCTCAATCCGCGAATGTTCGCTAAAGTGCGTTTGTGAGATGAGTGCGTTCGCGAGATAAAGTGAGAAAAGTTCGTAGCGAATGTTCACTAAAAGTGCGTTCGTAAGGATGAAGTCATTGTGGGGAAAAGTAAGAAGCGAGTTCGCTGAGAAATAGTATTCGCGAATAACAGTTTGCGGAATAACTAAGTCTGTCGTTCGCGAAGGTTAAGTTTGTTCGCTGTCGCGAGACATGTTACGGTGAAAGATATTTTACGGTCACTTTCATTACTGTTTGCTCCACTCAAATTAAGCTAGATATTTTGTATCTAAAGTACTTTTAATCTAGTTTAATATGTTTTCATCTTAGATATTTTGTAGGTTAATCATGAGATTTTCTCTTGTTATCATTATTATTTCTTATTGCTCCTCTTTGTCCAGATGATATGATATGTTGGTGTTGTTATGTCAGAGCCGGCAAATCACATAAACATCATGTGCAGCAGAAGAACTGGAGTGATCATCAAGAGTGCTATACTCATCCATAATCCAACAACCGTATGTTTAATATATTTGTAAAATTTTGATTTTCTTCTACTTTGTATTTGAACAAAATATAATCAAAACCACAACTTGTTGATTTGATTAATTTGCAGTAGCAAATGAAGCATGGACATATCAACTTAACCTAGCAAACTTGTGTACTTGAGTTTTTGAACTTGTTCACACTTTTACATCAACCAATACTTCCCTTATATAGGGCACAAGATTAACCTACAAAATATCTAAGATGAAATCATATTAAACTGGATTAAAAGTACTTTAGATACAAAATATCTAGCTTAATTTGAGTGGAGCAAATAGTAATGCAAGTGGCTGTAAAATATCTTTCACCGTAGCATATTTCGCGATAGTGAATAGACTCAACCTTCGCGAACGACAGACTTAGTTATTCCGCGAACTGTCATTCGCGAACACTACTTCTCAGTGAACTCGCTTCTTACTTTTCCCCACAGTGACGTCATCCTCAAAAACTCACTTTTAGTGAACATTCACAACGAACTTACTTTGCGAACTTTTCTCCGCGATAACATTATCTCGCGAACGCACTTTAACGAATATTCGCGAATGGAGCAGGAAATTGTTAATTCTATCACCGTGTTGTTCCGACACCAATTTGTTCTCATACCTCAATTTCATCTTTCGTCCAATTGGGGTTTCCTAGTTCTTCTAGCCAAAAATGGGTTTGGACGGTTCACCTTGGCTCCATGTGCCCGATGATCCAACTCTTCGACTATGCCTGGTAGCATGGCCACCATGGGGATTCGCCTTCTTCTTATGGAGAGTGAAAAAAGATATCTTGTTGTTTCAGATTGGGTCCTCCGTCGGCTTCCCAAATGATCCAGGGTTCGGCCTCACTGTATAAATCAAACTCAGGAAGAAGCAAGGATGGTGCTGCCGAGGCCGACTTGGGATAATTCTTCAGGTAGAGATAGTGGCCGATCAATTCTTCATCAGTCGGGTGGAATCTGACACCCGCCGGAAAACAACAATCCATATCCCCCAATTCCTTTATGGGTTTAAATTAGGGTTTTTTGGGTGTGAGAGAGAGAGAGAGAGAGAGAGAGAGAAATTGTGTGAATTGAGAATTTTGAAGAGTGAGTAACGTGATAGGGCTTTATATATAGATTGGGAAATATGATCGTTGCGTTGCTGTATATTAAGAATTTTTCCTTACGAGATAGACTTGCGTGGGGCAGTCACACGATATTAAGAGTGATGTTGTAGATGTCAAGCAAACAAGTCACCTTTCTGGAACTTTAATTATGGAGGAACGTCCAAAACCTGCAAACAATGACCAAAAAAAAAAAA
>BDJD01001200.1:37780-53454 GCA_002564525.1 Rosa multiflora
ATGAATATTGAGACTATTTCATAAGTAGTTGTACGAGAAATTCGGTTTCGTATCAATTTTAGTTTCGAAATGAACGTTATTTAGGGGGGGTCGTGAAAATTGACTTTTTATACATACAAAATTTGGAAAAACTTTCTTCATAAAAATTGTAGAGATCCTCGATACGATCTCGTACATATATGGAATGCAAATATCGGAGTTCGTATGAATTAATTATGAATTTTAGAAGAAAGGAGGGGAGAGGAGAGAAAAATAAAAACACAAAAAGAGGAAGGGAGGGGCAAAATAGTCATTTTGGACCAAATTGTGTGAGATTTGAAAGTCTGAGGAGTAACTTGTCGAAATTAGGATAGCAGGGACTGAACTGTCGACGCCCTAAAAGTACAGGGAGTGACCAGTAATTTCCCCTTAAATATATGTGCTGCAAGATAAGCTTCTAAGCATATGTATTTAATTATTGAGTCATGGTGTGCTGTAGGCATATATGAAAAGAATGAAAGGCATGATGATCAATTGCAAACGGTGGTCAAATGGGTTTAATAAACAAGAAGACCAAGCTTATTGAATGTGTGAAGCGGTGGCTTATGAAGACAACAACAAAGGCAAATGCAGCAGTATTAATTGTTTTCGGCGAGTAGCAGTGGACAAAGTTTAACCAACAATTGCTTTGCCTTCAAGAATGATGTTGTGCAGTCGAGATTACCTTTCCGAGACTTTGGTTGGAGAGACCTGTCGATAATGACAAGTAGCTTTAATTGTATAAAAGTTTGTCAAAAACGAGCTGCAAGTCAATTCACAATATATAATTGAACAAGTATGCAGCAAGTTGGTTTTGAAAGCAAATCAGCCCAAGAAACATAATGCTATGTCCTCAGCTCTCCCAATGAAGAGAAAAAAAATTAATAGAAAGAAGATGCTCCAACTTTGAATTCCAATTAAACCTAGGCAATTGATAATCAGAAAAGAAGACCTGTCAGTATACAAGTGAGAAATTGGAGCTACAGAGGGGAAGTGAGAAGATTCAAGCTATTACCCAATCTCAAACGCAGGAAATTCATTGCAGAAGCTGGATATTGAGGCCAACCCATTTATTTACGCCTCGGCAGCATAACTTCTTCTCCATTTCGGACTATGAAAGCCGGCTTCCATCTCTAATTCGATCTCCATCTTAGGCCGATAATCTCACGTTGAAAGACACAGCTTATTGATTTACTTGAGATGGGAATGACGTCTGCTACAGGGCCTTTACTAGATGGCCTAAGACATTAATTGGGCACAAATTGATGTGGATATAAATTAATGGGTGCCCAATCCATGGGCTTGCTAAATAGCCCATCCACGAATCTTGAAGCCCATTTCTAAAACAGTTTATCTCGATGTTCGGGCCCGGCTAAATTTGTTTGTCGACAACATGAAAGCCCATTTACACGGCCCAATACAATATTCAACACATCGGGTGCCCAGATTAAATTTGGGTGTCTGCAAAAGAAATACATTTGACGGATTCAAGAAATATATATATCCGTCGAACACAAAAGTTGCTACAAAGCCAGAAATACAAATTTTCAAGAACTACAACGGTTTGATCCCTCCCCGAGGGTATGTAGGCAATCTAGCGACCCCCTAGATGCAACCGCAATTCCAAATAAATTCCATGACTCCCTGGTTCATCTAATTCGAATCCCTGACCTCATCAGTCAAATTCTGCCAAACACCAGGAAACGTCGCAGCCTTTCCAAATAAAATCTCTGACTCCCTAGCTCATCCAATCCGAATCCCTGACCGCATCAGTCAAATTCCGCCAAACACCAGGAAACATCATAGCCTCCCCAAACAATTCTGACACAAATCGAATCCCTGATTCACTTACACCAAATTCGTCCAAACACTATTCACATTCAAAAAAAACCATACCCTCCAATGGGTCATTCATTCATTGGAAATCTTGAACTACGAATGGCTTGATCCCTCTCCCAGGGTACGTAGGCAACCCATTCAGACAAAAATAAACAAACACACACATCCTTACAATTGATTTATTCATAATAGGAATCAAAGGGTGTTTTCCTGTAATGGGGATTGTAATTAAAAGACACATTCTGTCTTGAATGGATCGAACTCGAACTAATTAAAACTTTATTCTTTTAATGAATACGAGTGAAATTATGTTGGGTGACATTTATGCTCACTGTGTGCAATTTTTGCTCAACATAATTTTTGGCACGCCCAGTGGGACCCATTCTCCTTTTCATCTCCATTTGTGATATGACTAATCAAAATATGGCTGACCAATCAACCTCCAGCAGAGGGGTCTGTCGGGTATTTCACTTTAAAAATGAGGGGCAGTTACGGAACAAGGAAAAAAAATTCTGATGTCTGATTGGCTTTGCCCTATATCCATTTAGTGGGGAAGCCCCTACCTAAATTTTTTTCCTGCGGGTAGAGAGAGACTTGTCACGCTATTTCTATGCCAGATGTCGCCAGGAAAGTCAAACTGTCAACGGAGTCGTGGTGAGGAAGGCAGTAATTAATGAATTATAGGTTTGTGAATTATGACCGTTGGGCCATGACGTCATAAACTTTTGTTTTTCTTGCCTTCTATTTTTTCGGTCTTTTAGTTTCTTAAAAGGAGGCGGAGAAAGGAGGGAGAGTAGAATTAGGGTTTGGGTTTTGGGACCGAAGACGAGGGCTTTTCTGGGTCCAAGATTGAATTGAGGGGTTTCGACCCAATTTTATGGAATCGAGGATTTTGGGTGTTGGATATCTGAGGTCAATTTGATCCTCTTTGCTCTGCTCTGCTCTGTGCTAGTTTGGTCCAATCAAGTATCCGGTTCGACCTCATTCATTAGGTAGATTGTGTGCACCAATTTTGTGATTTTCACAAGTGTGGACTTTCTGGAAAATTATTGGATACAAGCAGCAAAGTTGTTATTCAGCTGTGAGGTTACTTTATGTTCTTACTTGTCAAAATGCTACAAGGATTAGTTTCAACATAATCTGTTTAGTTGGTAAGCTTTCTCGACGTTTCTCTTAACCTTTCATACATCTACAATTTATAGCTAGGTTTCTCTGTTATGTATACAAGACTGAGAGTTCACACTTTGAATTGCAACATGACAACAATAATAAATAAATAATTGGAACAGTGAATGCCTTTCTGCAACTGCTAAGCTAGCTGGGGTTTCTTTCATAAGGAGGAGTGACTGTGGTGATGGGCCATTTCATTTTTAGAACAGAGGGAATTGGGTTGATACATAAAGGCAAGTATGAGCTTGGGTGTCTTTAGTTCCAGCAAGGGCATCCCTAAAAAGGCAACTGGGATAGGTTGAGGATCTCTACAACCTCAACCTAGGTTCATCTACCCCTTCCAAAGTTAAACTTGATGTGGCTGTGCGGTTTCCTTTTTGCCGAAACTATGATCACAAGTTCTGTCAATAACTTTCCAATCTAGTTACTTTTTGTCCAAATAATAGTTATTTGAAGAATAGGATTCAACCTGAGGAAAAGCATAGGCTCTACTTATCTAAGTAGTTTTTTTTTTCCTCCAAAAGCTGGCCGACCTGGACAAAGATCCATCTAATGTTTGTAATGGATAATGATAGTGGATGCCAGGATTACATCTTCATCATTGTATTTGGCCAGTATGATCATATGTCCAGTCTACTTACTCTTGTAATGAGTTCAATTAATTGATATGCTGATATGTGGTTTTTGTGCCGTTTAATGGCAACCTACGTTGGACTCTATTAGTTTTATGTCATCCTGCTAAAGTGCCTCGATAGAAGGGTAAGATGTCTGCTTTGTTGCATATGTCTTGTGTTCATGAGTGAAAGGAATATGCAGAAGAATAGCAATGCTGTCATGGAGAAAAAGCATTTCCTAGCTATGTATAAAGAGAACTTAGTGAAGAATAAGCTAGCAGATAACGGATGCTGGGAAATTGCAAAAGCAAGAACAAACTAATCTTGGATATCTGCAATGGAGGCTGATTACTAAGAGAGTGTTGATAAACTATGTGATTCTAACTTGCTCAAAAGTCTTCAATTCATTAAAGACAACTAGCTGATTGCAATGGATGGTTGTAGTGTTTCAATCACTATGAGATGCTGCTGAATATTCAGAGTGTTTCAATGACTAAAGCTCGGACTCCTGCAACAACATTGGTGACTTGGTGAGTGATCTTTTTAGACATAGAAATACAAAATAAACTACAAACTGCTTATTACAATACATGTCAAGCTCGAGCATAAGTTTTTGTAGAACTTACAAGCTATATGTATTGTAGTTTAGCTCTGCTCGGTTATTTTTATTGAGCTCATACTCGACTCATTTTATGTGGGTTCCAACCCTAACCTCTTAGCATCCACTGTAAAAAAAAGTTTTACTTGTATGTACCGAGGATAAGTATAGGTAGGTGCTGGTTGAGCCTAGCCCTATAGGCCTTGAAAAGTCTTCACTCTTCACAGGCTTCATCCGGCACCGTGCAAAACGGAGAATAGTAAGTAATAAAGTGAAGCAGAAGCTCTTACCATGGGCCCCATTGCAATTAAAACATGACCTAGTTACAGTTCTACTCCAAGCATTTTCACCCAAAACCTTCCCAACCTGCACACCTGCCTCGTACAAGAGCTGGTAGCACGCAGATATTGCATGCAACCACGGTCATTGTATCATTCCACAGGGTCACACGCCTTTCTCATTCATTAATAATATCTAGCCATGACACTAGACTAATATTATATATTTCAGGTTGAAAAAGATAAACTGGCCATGAAAATTGAAGCCTTCCGAAATGGTAAATCTTGGGATGGGATTGGATTGTCAGTTCAGGTTTGTAAATCTTTTACTGGCTGGATGCGTTCAGTTTATCTTCTTTTTGGAACTATGCATTGTCCCCCTCCCCCTGTTGTTGTCTTACTGCAGCTTTCTGTTAGAAAAGAAATTAAACCGTGACATGGCATTTTAACACTTTCCAGGAATATGACATGCTGAAAACTTATGTATCGAAAATTCAAGAGTTAGAAGGGGAATTGTTATGCTTGAAAAACAATTAGATAACAATCTTGATTCATATGTACTCTTTAGTAATCACAAACTTGATTCATATGTAGATGTGATAGCTGTAGAAAAAGAGCAAGAACATTCTTCTCTTCAAGAAAAACTGGATCGGGAGGTGAAAGAATTGGACAAGGCTCTCGAGCAAAAGGAGGTAATGTTTCTTCAAGGACTTTTTGTCTTTGCTACATCTCCAACTCCCTGGAGATGTTGAAGCGGTTATCAGTGAGTTGTTTCATCCTACTGTTGTCTAGGTGTTGCTTGTTTGTTCATTCTCCATTCTCTTGGGTAGTTGGGTGTATGGTCACTTTGTTTTTATTTTGGTTTTCTTTGACTTGGTTAAAGGCTGAAATGAAGCGGTTTACAAGTTCTGATACCTCGGTTCTTAAGCTGTATGAGAAGAAGGTTCATGAGTTAGAACATGAGAAGAAAGCCCTTCAGGTTAGTTTTTTGTCTGCTTTACATTATGTTGTCAAAGCTATCATTTAATGTCTGGCTAAAAGATCATATAATTTCATTCTTCAGAGAGAGATTGAAGAGTTGAGACAAAATCTTTCAAATATCTCATCTACTTCTGGGGATGGAGCTCAAAAGTTAAAGGAGGATTATCTACACAAGTTGAACCTTCTTGAAGGACAGGTGAGTAGACTCATAAACGATTAGACTTACCCTTTTGATGGCATTTTGATATCTCCTGCTTATTTTTTCCTTTGCAGGTTTCTGAGCTGAAAAAGAAACAGGATGCTCAAGCCCAATTGTTGAGACAAAAACAAAAAAGCGATGAGGCTGCAAGGAGACTACAGGATGAAATTCAGAGAATGAAGACTCAAAAGGTGCTATTTGTTGTTGAAATGCATATGGTCATGGAGAATGATGATTGTGTTTGTTTATTATTAATACAAGATTATTTCATAGGTTCAATTGCAACACAAGATCAAACAGGGAGTCTGAGCAGTTTAGATTATGGAAAGCATCATGAGAAAAAGAAGTCCTTCAGGTAAATAGATGGAGGAATATCATAGATGTTTACTTTGTGGTTTTCTTTTGAACCAGAGCCACACTACTTGTGATATGACTTGACTGAACATAATAAAGTAATCTGCAAATAAATGATGGATAAAATTTTTATTCATTTTTAATTGAACTATGATGATGGTTCTTCATTCTGTTGATTTTAATAACCTTTTATGGGACAATTTTGTAGATATTTTTGACAGTAAGTAACTTTAGAATCACTGCAATCCCTAAAGAAAAATAACTGCTAAGATTAAAACTACAGGGAGCCCAAATTGGAATGCACTCCATTTTGCAACAAAAGACAGAAGAAGCTAATATGGCCACAAAAAAGCTAAGGGAGCTTTTAGAATCCAGAAAGACTTCTTCACTGAAACTTCTGGTCATAATGCTCATGGTATTCAGGTATTTGTAACTCGAAGCTTCTAATAAAAAAGAAAAATCATTTATCAAAATGAAGTGCTTGTTTGTATGATATGAGTTGGACTAATGACAAATATAAGAAAAGATGGCATCACATTATCTATGTCACAT
The DNA here is from genome assembly GCA_002564525.1 of Rosa multiflora. Taxonomy (NCBI): domain Eukaryota; kingdom Viridiplantae; phylum Streptophyta; class Magnoliopsida; order Rosales; family Rosaceae; genus Rosa; species Rosa multiflora. Next base: position 44,384 of record BDJD01001200.1, read on the forward strand.
TGGACTGGACCTTTGCTTTTAATGTAGCTTGATAGTAAAGTAGTTTGATTATCTTTTCTGTTGTTATTATAATACTGCGATTTCCATCTATGTAATGGGGATCTAATTGGCTCCTCACTCTATTTGTCTGATTGGACGTAACCTTTTGATTTGTTTGGTTATGCATTGGGATGTAGTAATCCTCCATGTAACTGTTTTCTCCATATAGGCTCTGATGCAGGCAATCGAACTTGAGCTTGAAGTCACAGTTAAGACTCATGAAGTAAGATCTGAGTATGAGCTGCAAATTGAAGAGTAAGCCTTTAATTCTGTTGGACTAGTTTATGAATTAATCTTTAAGGCTTTTAGAATTGACTTGCTTGAAGGTGCTGTTGGAGCTTTCTAGACATGTTCAGTTGTTTTCATCATTTATGAAGAAATGGGTATGATAAGCATGATAAATATTATTCAAGACAAGTTGAAAAATTTAAGGTGTCAGGTCATTGAGTCTTGTGAACCTAGAGAGGAGTTGTACTTTTGATAGTAGTGTATATTGATTATAACTTCGGCAAAATTCCTGTAATTGCAGTGTTTGCAGTATCTCTCTTTGTTAGTACAGTTCACTTGGCAAAATAGCATCATGTATTAAGAACCTAGTCAAGCATCTATCTCAACTTCTCTGATACGTTGAATATATTCATAGTAACAGTAACTGCAGTTATCCATATTTTTTGTATTTCATTTGAAAAGAGCCATGCTCTGTGACCAATAACTGTCCGTATATCAACATTGTTTTTGACTGGGACAGTGCTCTAATCAATTTCATTTTAACTATGCTACCACAGGCGTGCTATGATGGCCAAGGAAAGAACCAAGCTAATAGAAGAACAACGTAATTTAAGGTGAGTATTTTTGAAGTCGAATATATTCAATATCATGTTGTCATGTTGCAATAAATTCGTCCATTATCTTGTGTGTACATGATGTATATATCTTTGTTTCAATGGTATGAATGCAGTGATTCCTCAGAAATAATGTCTCCTGGTGCAAGAAATTCAAGGATTTTTGCACTTGAAAACATGCTTGCTACTTCTTCTAGCACCATGGTATCTATGGCATCACAATTGTCAGAAGCAGAAGAGCGCGAGCGGGGTTTCAATGGCGGGGGGGCGTTGGAATCAAGTTCGGTCTCTTACAGATGCCAAAATTTTGATGAATCATGTGTTCAACTTAGCTTCTTCCTCCAGGTAATAGATTCTATATGACATTGGAAGTTCCCCAAATAGAAACAATTCTTCTAAATGATGTGTAATTGTCATACACTCCCTCATACTTTGGTATATGACTGAAAACAAGACTTCTCCTGCTTTTCAAGGTGCCTGTTACGAGATAAAGAAGTTGCATACAGAGAGAAGGATTTGGAAATAAGAGATTTGAAGGAAAAAGTTGTAAGCCTCAGTAGTTCGCTCAGGAAGTTGGAGAATAAGAATGCTGAACTTATGCATCAGGTGAAGTCTACAGCTATATTGAATACAACTTTGAGTAGAAAGGAGCACTACCAAGCATAATTCATTTATGATACCCACTAAAATACTCATCTTGGTCTTTTTCTTTGCGGACACATTTGGTTTTGGAAATTTTTTTTCCCTTTTGGTTTCTGGCATTAGAGAAACCCTTTAACTTTTTTCTTTTTTCTTTTTTTTATTCATGAATGCTAATTCTAGTTTGGTTAATCTTTTATTGCAACAGAACTCAGCGTTGAAGAAATCTGAAAATGGACACAAGTATGATTTGCGCAAGCTAGTAAGTGCAGTGGCATTCCCTTTTGAAAGCTTTTTTATTTATTTATTTTTATTTAACCTTCATAAGACCATGTCTGTAACCTCTCGTACATGTTATAAACTACCTATTTTCATTATGAACTGATTTCAGTTGATTGAAAAATAACTACTAGTCTTTATTCCTGTAATTCACTCAATTACTACCTATTTGTTGTAATATATCCTCCCACAGAAAATCTTCCTCCGGTATTCCATGATCGTCTCCAATACCCATTTGTTGTAACATTTCCTCCCAGAGGAAATCTTCCTCCGGTAGTGGAATAAGCATTCCATGATCGTCGCCTGATTGAACCTCGGAAACAAAGTGTTGGAGTCCCCCATTCTGCTCCCCCATTCGTTGTCGCTTAGCTTGAGGTTGCTCCTTGTTTGTGTTCTCTCCATCATCACAGGCATAATTGTTTTCAAGAACGTCTTCCTCTTCACGTTGTTTTCTCCTCTTTTTGATCTTGGCTTTGGGTTCACCATTTTTTCGTAGCAGACAAAGAACATAGTCTTCCACCTTTTGTTTCTTGTCTCTGAGTGATGGATCAAGGTAGAATTCATACAATATCCAACAACCGTTGTGCTCCGATGCTTGGTTCTTGTAAGTAAGTCTTTTCTTCAAGCCAACCACACGACCAGTCTCCAGAGATTTTACTGGCTTGCCGGAGTCGTCGCCCTTCCAGGTGCCATTGCCAACGGTCCGGCGTATGCGTGTGTCTGTGGAACTCATCGTCTTGTGTTGGGTGAAGAAGTAGATGTCCTTGTTGAGCCTCAAGTCGTTTGGTCTACAAGCACTGCTCCACCACCACTGCTCTACAAGCACCATCGTGCCTCATGTCCACCACTATCCTGCTCACCGGCCTCTGTCGAGCCACCGGCAACTTCCACAGAACATGGGCTTGAGGTAGAAGAGAACTAGTTCGTCCTCCATGGGGCAGAACCTCTCTCCAGGAAGTTGATCATTGCCTCGGCTCTCCTCCACTGCAAACTGTTGCTGCATATTTCTTGCTTTTCTTAGTTTGGGAAAGACTTGTTTGAGGAAAGAAGATAGAAGATATGAGTAGCTAGGGTTTCGATGGATGAATTTATAAAAACTAATGACTAGGGCTTCGGTTGAGTTGATGGATGATTTATAGAAACTAGGGTTTTAATGCAACGACAGTCGGGTGGAATCTAAATTCCTTTCTGGGTTTGAGTTAGGTTTTTCTGGGTTGGAATTTGGGGATTCTGGGTTACAGAAACAGAGAATTGAAGGAGAGAGAGAGAGAGAGAGAGAGAGAGAGAGAGAGAGAAATTGCAATTGTGAATTGTGAGCGAGTGAAGTGGAATTTTATAGAAAGATTGGAAATATTACCGTTGGTTTGCCGCGTGTGGCGGTTCACGCGGTTTGTTTGTGTTTGGATGGAGCTCTTTTGTTCTGGGTATCATATGAACTGGGTCTTGCTTTTGCTAAGCTGATTAAATATTTTATTTACAATCTTTTTTAAATAATTCTGCTTTTTCTTTTTTTCTTAAATATTTTATTTACAATCTTTTTTAAATAATTCTGCTTTTTTGTACAAAATCAATTTTGTGTTCGATCGATTTCTGACGTCAAAATCAATGATTTTGACGTTTATTTCTGACGTTTCTGTTGTTGTAACAATTAATTTTGTGTTCTAAGGATCAATTAAACGAAGCATGGAAGAAGATGAAATCCAGCACAGACTCCACTATCCTACCCAAACGGAGAGCTCAGGCCAAGTCAGTACAACGCTGCGTTTCTTTATTTTATTGCATTTAGGGAGCAGGGATATTATTGTCAATTCCTGAATCTCACTGTGGGTTTTTGCAGGAAAGAAGCAATAACTCTGCCTGAGGCTGAGCATCAGCATACAGATCTTGTTGGTGACATCGAGCAGTCTCTTGATTTCTCTCACCATGCCACGCTATTCCAGCAGCAAACCGGCTATTTTCTCATGGTAAATGTGACCTTAATGGGCTCTTGTTACCCAGATATTCCCCTACTTTCCTGGAGATTCCCCTAGTTCTGAAAATGCAATGCTCTCTCTTTGTTTCAATTATTTCTTCATAGATTCTCTGTTCCGAGTCAACTCGTTCTCTGTTTTTGTGTATGCAAGGATGGCCGCCACCATGCACGCCAAGATGAACCGCAGGAATCTCAACCAGATCGACCTCATCAGAATCTGGTATACCAACTCCCTCCCTCCCTCCCTCTCTCTCACTCTTCTTTTACATTTTACTTTTCGTTTTCATTTTTCAATTTCGACCGTACATATTTGTTGGTGGTAGTGTTGATGCAATTTTGATTTTGCAGCGAAGAGATTCTGAATCCAAGATGCAATTTTGATGAAATTAATGGAGGTAGTAGTTCACTAAATCCCTTATTCAAGTTGAAAGCTTGAGACTGGTTCATCTTCCAATTCTATTACCCATTTGTATATATGCTCGTCTCTTTATGTATTTTCTGTAGTCATTGTTATTGTCTTTCTTGAGGTGTGAAAATGAATGGTTGTTTGTACCTCTGAATCTGTGATGTGATATTACAATCATTCCCTATGGTAGACTGACTGTGTGCACCAATTTTGTGATTTTCACAAGTGTATGATTTCTGAATAATAATCGGATGGAAATAACAAAGTTGGAATTCAGATGAGGGGTTTCTTATTACTTTTAACTTGCTTAATGCACCAGTTTTTTTGTTAGTTATGTTCTTACTTGTCAAAATGCTGAAATGCAACATGATAACAATAATAAAAAATTGAAAGAGTGAATGCTTTTCTGCAACTGCAAAGCCAGCTAGGTTTCTTTCTTATGGGGGAATGACTATGGGTGATGGGAGCCCATTTTGTTGTTAGAACAGAGGGAATTGGGTTGATATAAAAAGGCAAGTATGAGCCTGGGCGTCTTTAGTTCCAGCAAGGCCATCCCTTAAAAGGCAACTGGGATAGGTTGATCTCTACAACCTTGAACTAGGTTCATCTAACCCTTTCAAATTAAGTTAAACTTGTTGTGGCTGTGTGATTTTGCCAAAACTATGATCACAGGTTCTGTCAATAACTTTCCAATCTAGTTAATTTTTGTCCAAATAATAGTTATTTGAAGAATAGGATTCAACCTGAGGAAAAGCATAGGCTGTACTAGTATGGTCATATTCCAGGCTTAGTGAATTAGTGAATGCCAAGATTACAAACACTAGATGGATCTTTGTCCTGGCTACTCTTTCTCCGAAGGCTACGAGGGTCATTACCCTAAGCCTACTCTGTGTCTGCCCTATAGGTATGATTCTATTCCATATATAGTTCAAACGGAGAGAATGAATTTTTCTATAAAATACTTTGCCTGACTTTGAAGACTAAGGTAGTTATGTCCGTTATGGGTGTTAAAGTATCACATTTCTATTGAAGCATGGCGCTGTAGGGTTACCAAGTTCAGGCATTCTAATAGGAAACATTATGAAATGCATCCCTCATGTATTTGGTCTATAAATGCACAACTAATTTTTATTTTTTTTATTTTTTTTTAATAAATGCTCCAATAATTTCACCCGTAGAAAGAACAAAATAATTTTCAAAACAGAAACAAAAGCTCTTGAATGGGATGAAGCTTAGATTCATAATTTAGAGTGACAGAAATACAAATTAATCCGTCGCCAATGTTATTTGGTTGCTGGCCAGGCCCTATTCCACCGGAAAGGTCTTTCATTTTATTATATCCTTTTAGACCAGAAGGTAGTTGTTAGTTGATCTTTTTGTCAGTTGGTTCAACTTATGTTAATTTCTTCTTTTATCTTTTGGTTCAGGTTTCTTCATGTATTGTAGGGATGCTTCTTATTTTTCTACTGGTGTAGACTGCTTCTCAAAGATTGCATTTTCTTTTTATGGAGTAAAACTTTGGTCCTTCGTGAGGAAAGAATAAATGCTAATCAAGTCTCTCTTTATATATACAGATGTAGCACTAGGATGAAGGCATAACAACACTGATTCATCTGGCTTCGGCTTGATGGAAGGGGCTGTCATATGGCCCAGACGTATTACCAAGAAAGGCCTATCGAAGCAGACATTGACTATGTATAAGCATGGTTTTTCTGACCCAGTCGACATTTCACTATTGGTATTCATAACCCTCTTGAAGGAATGTCATTTAACGGTAGTGGTATTTTACCCTCAATCACTAATTTCACCGTCTCTAAGCACTTAATTGTGATGTCTTGTTGTACATAAATGGACCTCATTTTCTCAGGGCTTTTTTGCCGAGGAAGTGGTGCAGATGCAGGATGTTCAAGAGAATGCTCAACAGAGGCAGAGGCCTATAAGGAGGAGAAAGAGAAAAACACCAGGCTCTGTAATGGATAATGACCAAACAATCCATCCTGGACATGTGTACCAATCTTGGCTTCAAGATACTTCAGATATAGTTTCAAGAAGAAGAAGAAACCAGAAGGTTTGTCCTTAATTCCAAGTATATCCTTCAGTGGAGGAGTGAAGCATACTCTAACAGGCACCCATTTAAGGCAACAAAGAAGTTCCAAGCTCTTGAAGAACGTGTCCATCTCATGCTGCTATGCAATGTTCCCCAATCTGGACGAGCTACTTTTCGTTGGCCAGTGCTTCCATGTCGGAGGTACCTCTATTTGGTCTTAAGGATTTGTTCATCTAATTACTTCTTCTCCTTGATGCTCCTAAAAGTAGAAACTTCCATTGGGGACTTTTTGGAAGCAGAAGACCCCACTGCCCAGTTATTTATCGATATGATAGGGGCCTGGGAGGATAGTTGAGAAATTACATTAAGTTTTTGATGTTCAGCTGGCAAACATTGAGAAAGTAATGTGACAGAGTGCAGTTTTGGCAAGGCACAAAAATTTGTCGAGTGTTATATATTGAGGTTAATGGAGTCTGAATCATGTATGACTGCAGTTACTCTCTATCTTCTAGTTTGGCCAATCTTCTCTCTAGTATCTTGTCCATGAGTGAAAGGAATATGCAGAAGAATAGCAATGCTGTTATGGAGAAAAAGCGTTTCCTAGCTAAGTTTTAAGAGAACTCAGTTAAGAAGCTAGCAGATAACGGATGCTGGGAAACTGCAAAAGCAAGAACAAACTAATCTTGGATATCTGCAATGGAGGCTGATTACTAAGAGAATAACTATGTGATTCTAACTTGCTCAAAAGTCTTCAATTCATTAAAGATAACTAGCTGATTGCAATGGATAGTTGTAGTGTTTCAATCACTATGAGATGCTGGCTGAATATTCAGAGTGTTTCAATGACTAAAGCTCGGACTCCTGGATCAAATCATTTTTCCTCAACTCAAGTTTGGCTCAATTTTTTAACAACTTCAAACTTGACTCATTTTGGTTTTTGCCTCGTACTTCAGCTTAACTCGTACAAAATGTTAAGCAATAACAAAAGTTCGAACAAAAATACCAAAAATACTAATAGCAACAATATTGGTGACTTGGTGAGTCATCTTTTTAAACATAGAAATACAAAATCAACTAAAAACTGCCTATATATTACAATACATGTCAAGCTTGAGCATAAGCTTTTCTAGAATTTATGAGTATATGTATTGTAGTTCAGGTCTGCTCGGTTATTTTTATTGAGCTCATGCTCTGACTCATTTTTATGTGGATTCCAACCCCAACCTCTTATCATCCACTGCAAAAAAAAAAAAAAAAGTTTTACAGTAAGTTTAGGTAGGTGCTGGTTAAGCCTAGTCCTATAGGCCTTGAAGAGTCTTCACTCTTCACAGGCTTCATCCGGCACCGTGCAAAACGGAGAATGGTAATAAAGTGAAGCAAATGCTCCCGTGGGTCCCATTGCAATTAAAAAATCACCAGTAGTTACAGTTTTACTCCAACCATTTTCACCCCAAACCTCCCAACCTGCACACCTGTCTGTTACAAGAGCTGGTATCACGCAGATATTGCATGCAGCCACGGTCATTGTATCACCCCGCAGGGTCACACGCCTTTCTCACTCTCTCCCTCTCTCTCTCTGCTGTGGCGCTCATAAAGTTGGTTATATATAGCAACACTCCCTTACTCCTCCTTCTTCTCTCTCTCCCTCTCGATTTCATTTTCCGGTGAGCGGTGGTGGTGCCGTACACACTCTCACCACTTGACTTGGGAAAATGTTCTACTCGCACAGCCTCCTTGCTCGGAAAGAGCCGCTCGGCCAAATCTGGTATAAAGTACTCCTTCTCTGTTTCTTTATATATAGACTCTGCATCTTCTCTCTGTTTCTGCATAATTAATTTGGCTCGAAACTCTTCGAAAATGCGATTCTCTCTCTTTGTTTCAATTATTTCTTCATAGATTCTCTGTTCCGAGTCAACTCGTTCTCTGGTTTTGTGTATGCAAGGATGGCCGCCACCATGCACGCCAAGATGAACCGCAGGAATCTCAACCAGATCGACCTCATCAGAATCTGGTATACCAACTCCTTCTCTCTCTCTCTCTCTCTCTCTCTAACTCTTCTTTTACATTTTACTTTTCGTTTTCATAGTTCAATTTCGACCGTACATATTTGGTGTTGATGCAATTTTGTTGGTGGTAGTGTTGATGCAATTTTGGTTTTGCAGCGAAGAGATTCTGAATCCAAGAGCTCCTATGGCTCTCCGACTCTCCAGTATTCTCATGGGTATACAACTTCCACTCTCTTTCTCAATTTCTTAATTTGCCTCGCTCTGCTTCTAATTACCTGAACCTCGATCATCCTCTGTTTTCAGGTGGAGTCGTCATCGTCTACGAACGTAAAGTGAAGCTCCTATTCGGTACCCTTCCCCTTCTTTTTTTTCTGTTGAAATTTATACAAAATCAATTTTGTGTTCCAACGATTTCTGACGTTTATTTTGAATTTACACACAGATGATGTGCACCGTCTTCTGGTAATTTCGATTTTCTTAACTATTTTTCTCAGTTTTGGTTCCCTTATTATTCTGTGTTAACTTAATTTAATCGATTCCAATTTTGTGTTCTAAGGATCAATTAAACGAAGCATGGAAGAAGGTGAAATCCAACACAGACTCCACTATCCTACCCAAACGGAGAGCTCAGGCCAAGTCAGTACAACGCTGCGTTTCTTTGTTTTATTGTATTTAGGGAGGAGGGTTAGAATCGTCAATTCTGAATTCACTGTGGGTTTTTGCAGGAAAGAAGCAATAACTCTGCCCGAGGCTGAGCATGAAGATACAGATCTTGTTGGTGACATCGAGCAGTCTCTTGATTTCTCTCACCATGCCACGCTTTTCCACCAGCAAACCGGCT
>BDJD01001201.1:5854-16033 GCA_002564525.1 Rosa multiflora
TTCGGTATAGTGATGACAGTATGTATATCGATCTTAATTTAAACATGCATTAAAGTGATTAAGTGGACACAATATCGATACTACATATGTTTTGTCTATTAGTAATGCGCCAAGCTCCTCCATTGCACCACATTCAAGTTGGGTCTATTATGAGTAGATTCACATGAAATAATCACATTTTTCCTTCGCGTACGTAATTTGACCAATAGCGAAAATTTAGGTGAAATACATTGAAAAAGGCAAAAAAGGGGCAGTAAATTGGCAATGTCACCCCAAAAATCAAGACCAAGTTTAGCAATTGAGTAACATACATTAACAATTATCGATTTATGTAGGGTATTAAAGTGTTCTAGTTGTATAAGGTATCGTGCTTCAGTTTAGCTAAGCTATACAATATTCTAAGCTGCTATCAACTGCATGCTTCATATTCTTGAAAGTTCTTCGATCAGTACAGACCAAGGTAGAGTTATTCCATCAAAATTGATCTGTGAATTTACTCGGACTAAAAATTCCTAAAATCTGAGATGATCGACGAGACAAATAATTGGCTGTGCTAGAAGCACGATCACTCTCTTTCTTAATGGGCACGGCCAAAAGTCCTAGGGTTTCTATGTCTTTTATTCTACGACGAGCAGTGGCGGGTCTAGGATACAAAAGTCATCTAGGCTAATTAGAAGTAAACTATTGCAGACTTAAAAAATAAAAGTGCAGAGTAATGGAAACTTGACATCAACAGCATGACTTGAAAGTTGGAACCATCCTAAGCTAAGCTAGAGACGTACGTTAATAGTAGTACTCTGCAGAATAATACTCTGCAGACTTGTTTTACTCTCATTTTAGCCACTAGAGGTTTATATTTCCTATATATAGACGAGGGCAAAGTGTCATATTTGAACAAACAAACAGCGGGTATCGGAAAAGAGAAGGAGAAATCATAGACAGATTGATAGGATATGGATCTTAACGGTGCAGTTAATCCTCAGAATCAACCACAGTATGTAGCTCGGTGTTTTTGTCTTTGCTGTTTATCTTCTTTCTCGCTAGTTTCTGCTTGTTTAGCAGAAGGTTAAGGCAGTCATCAGGGAGTCCATCGATCAAAGATGACCAGATCATCGAGCTCGTCTCCAACTGGTGCCACACTGCCGTCAAGGAGACGAGGACCCGAGGACACGAGGGCTCGAGTTAGTAAAGTAGCTGCATATAATTTTTTTTTTTTAGGGGCTAGTATGGACTGAAGGGAAATATACATATACTTGAGAGTTTTTGGACCAAAATTCTGTCTAGACTGCAGCCCAGACAGCCTTCCATGTGGTTCCGCCACTGACGACAAGTAAAATTGAAGAACTCTCCACATTTCAAATACATACATGAGGGTTGACTGGCATTGGGCTTATACAGGTGAGAGTTCTATCTAATCAGGTCGTCTGGAGGTACCTCTCCATATGTGATGCCGCTTAGGCCTCACGAGCTTCCAATTGGTATTGGCATGGTTACTCCCTGACTCAAAATAATTAAACTGATTTAGGGGGTAAAAGATAAACTCGATTGATCTTTCTTCATAGTAGTAATGTACATTACGTTAAAGAAATTCATCACGTACATGACCCAATTTCTTTTTTTTGTTTTATTTTTGTTTTATATGTAACACTAAAGAGAAAAGGAAACTTAATCAGTAAATAGACCGTATACAAATAACTGTGTAAAAGAATGAATAATGCAATTTTCTTCAATAGAATGACAAGAATGGTTGAAATTAGTATATATATATATATATATATATATATATATATAGTCCTTTCCATTCCTAGATTACTGGAATCAGTCAGTTGACAGTCACACCCGATCGACAACTCATAAGCACTGACAAACCAATGACAAACGAGATTGATCTAAACTAGAATACGACCCTCTACCAGACCTAAGTAGTTGCAACAAGAACACTAATAACTATCGGAATAGCTAGAGAGAATTAATAGATATACTAGCTAGGAGTTTACTAGAAAATTAGAGAGAATTAATAGATATAAGTGCAAAACTAATAGATACAATATATATAGATATACTGTCACACCCGATCGACAACTCATAAGCACTGACAAACCAATGACAAACGAGATTGATCTAAACTATAATACGACCCTCTACCAGGCCTAAGTAGTTGCAACAAGAACACTAATAACTATCGGAATAGCTAGAGAGAATTAATAGATATAGTAGCTAGGAGTTTACTAGAAAATTAGAGAGAATTAATAGATATAAGTGCAAAACTAATAGATACAATATATATAGATATACTATACTAGGAGATATAGCGGGTACAAATGGAAACTCACAAAAAGTAATTTTTTTTTTTTTTTTACATCGTTGGTACAAATAGTAGTATGATACAATCAGTGAGACGAAATTCTAGGAAAGTTCTTCATCGGAAAATATTAACTGAAGAATGCTTCAACGGCGGGGTTCTACCCTTTGTTCTCAATTTTGTAGTTCCGCCTGTGAGACTTGGCTTCACTTATTCTGGGGGCTGCATATACGGTATCATTAGACTAAAGGAAATGGCATTTCAATATGTTTAGACTCACATTCATCCACAGGTTTCGTTGCATGATTGCTTTTTTGTTTCATTTCTTAAAAACTCTTCAAAGCTACTTTGGCCTATTGCTGCTTGCAACCTGCTTTGGTGTTTATGGAATGAAAGAAACCGCTCAAGGCAAGATGGTGTATGGTGCTCCTTTACATGCGGATGGTTTCTTTCGGGACTGGGAGCATGCAGGCTTCGGAGGCATTGTTCTTCACCATGCCAATTGCCAAGAGGGTCTGTTTGTATTTGCTTTTGCATCACGATCGACCTAGGGTTCCAAGTGCCCTACACGCGGAGGTCCTTGCTTTTCTCGATTCATGTTGCTCGGCTCAAGGAGTGGCACTTTCAATGGATTGAAACGAACTCTCTGGTGGTTGTACAGAATTTTGCCTCCCCAGCCCTAACGAACTCTCTTTTATCTCAATAAAAGTTTGAGGTAAAAAAAAACTAGTATTCTTCACGTAAAACTTAATCCTTAATGCAATAGCACTCCTATTCTCTTTTGTTTCTGTTCTTTATTTGCTAATATAATAATCCTATGCCCTAACGATGTAGATGATTATACTGTATATAAACAAGCGGAGAGGTGATTAAGTTTGACAGTACCTCTTAAACAAGCGGAGAGGTGATTAAGTTTGACAGTACCTCTTCAATCTTCTTCTGAGATTTCAAAATTGCAAGGGAGGATAACTATGAATTCATGTGTGAATTTTCGCTGAAACTATTACTTCCTGTACTTCTTAGATCTTTTGGGAAAAAAAAAAGTTATTGTTAAAGAAAAAACATGTTATGTGCCTTCGTCAAAGTAACTGACGAAGAGGGTATTAGAGAATTAGCAGTTACAGCTCAATCATCCATTATTGTCATTATTATAATTGTTATTACTATTGTAATCCTCATCCTATATAAAGGGACTATCTAATGAAATAAGGAGACTAATTTTCCCATTTTACTTTTACACGTTATCAGCATCATTACTAGCAAAATAACAACACACATGGATTTACTGTATTTAAAAGCCACAGATATCCGTGCGAAATAGAAATACTAACAGATAACCGTGTGAAATTAGCATAATTGGGCCCACAATAATTTATACAATAACAATATCAACAGAAATTCGTGTGAATAAACAATAGTAACAGATATCTATGTAAAAACTAAAACATTTTCACACGGTTATCTGTGTGAATATCAATTCACACTGATTTCTGTACGTATTATAAATAAGTTTATTTAGAAATCGTTAATTTTTTATGTTATGTGAATTATGGAGGGACGGATTTCCGTTACAATAAATTTTTGGTACAGATTTATGTGTGAAATGAGTATCATACGAATATCTGTGTGAAATGTTAACACGGAAATCCGTGTGAATAAACAACAGTAACAAATGTCTGTGTAAAAATTAAAACATTTTCACACGGTTATCTATGTGAACATTAATTCACACTGATTTTTGTACGTAATATAAATTAGTTTATTGAGAAATCGTTAATTTTTTATGTTATGTGAATTATGGAGGGACGGATTTCCGTTGCAATAAATTGTTGGTACAGATTTCTGTGTGAAATGAGTAACACACGAATATCACTGTGAAATGTTAACACGGATATCCGTATGATAAGAACAATTAGCTACAGAATGTCGTGTGAAAAAGTCTATTACAGACAGAATTCCGTGCAAACAATCGAATGACAATTGACATGACAGTTAGTGGTTACCGAGGTAAATATACATGGATATCAGTTACAAATGTGTAAGTATTTCACACGGATTTCCGTGGCAAAATAACTTGAAAGAAAATTATTATCAATAAAAATTAAAGCTAATGATTAATTATTTAGTTTAAAAAAATAAGAGCGGGCCAATCAATTTATTCCCGCTCAATATTTGGATATTTCCATGGATTACTGTGGATACTGTTGTGTAAAAAAAAAATAATAAATAAAAAAGAGATAACACAACACCGCACTTAGTACAATAGAGATTTGTTTAGGATATAATTTCTTTTCCACCGCCACAAACCAAGGTGAGAGAGCAAACGTGGAGTTCTGGGATCGCAGCCGTCCAGTACTGGTATCTTTGATCATTCTTCTGTTTCATCCACTACTTGTCTTGGTGAAATCAAGCTCATGGTCCATTTCAATGGTGTTTGAATCTTCTCTTGAATTTCCAGGTTTCAAGACTCAAGCTACTGAAATCGGCAAACCCCCAAGTCTCTTCTTCCTGTCTCCATTTCAATGTAGAGGTACCTTTCTACAATAATGTCATGCTATTATGTGATGTTTGGATCCAGCAGCAACATAACCAAGGATGATGATCATGAATTTATTTCCTTCTACCTTATTTCCGGTTGTACAGAGGGATGCATGCTCTACGTATTTGGATAAAAATGAGGTTATTTCTCAATGACTCTTCATGACTATCCATGATTCAGCCTGAGGCATGCATAAGCAATTTGAATTGAATCCTTGTAACCAGATTAAGTCCAAGGATGACGATTCCCCTGAAACCATTGAAGGTATTTTCAATTGAATCCTTGCTCTTCATCATGTTATATAGGTTTAAATGAATATGGATTGTACATTTTGGGGTTATGTTCTATATTCAGTTTTTGTTGATGGACGTGTTATGGCTTTTTTTAATTAAACACAAATTGATAAGCGAAGTGACAGTGAAAAACCTCTGCTTTGTTTTGTCACTGTGTATGGGTGGTGAGTGGTGACAAAGGGAAGGATACAAATAATACTAAATTGTCAATTTATGCTGAACTTTATTGAAAGAAGGCGTAATTTTTTTATGTCTACTATGATAAATGTAGCTGTCTAGCTTGGTTGGTTTTCGTTGAATATTTTGCTGTTTCCGAGGTTAGATGTGTAAAGAATGACACTACGCCAATATTTAAATCAGACAACACACATAAGACAACTGCGCACATTTTTTCTGTCGTCTAAAAAATTCAGACAACAGTAAGAATTATTCTATTGTGTATGATTCAATTATACAACAGTTATTGTATTGTGTCAATAGATTTTTAGATTGCTGCTGTCCAAATAGCTAGTTTCAGACAACATAATAAATGTTGATATTGTTTCATTGTTATTCAGACAATGGTTGAAATTTGATGTCGTCTGAATAAATTTACTCAGGCAACTCTTATTACATTGTATTGTGCAATTAATATTAATACAATGGTTGAAAAAGATGTCGTCTGATTATTTTGATTCACACAACAGTTTTTGAGTTGTCTATTGTGCCACTCTCTTTCAAACAATATACTTAAATTGATGTTGTATGAGTTTTAGGGTTCAAAATGTTGGCGCGCCCAAGTTAAATTTAACACTTAGCCAAATTTTCACTCTTTCCCTCCGTTCGACCAAATTTTGCTTTGGTGTTGACTAGTATTTAAAGGAACTAACCCTAGAAACCCAACACTCTCTTTCTCTCTCTCTTCCGCAGCCGCACGGCTAATTCTCTCTTCTCTCTCCTTCCACTTCTCTTTGCCATCGTTGGAGGCCACTATTTTCAGTCACCAATGCACGACACTGACACCACCAATCGAACCAACACTACACCAAAAAATGAATCAGACGACAGTTTTTCACTGTCGTCTGATAAGGCACGTTGCTGTTGTCTATCTCAATGTCGTCTGATGGGTGAATCAAACAATAGGAGGTAACTGTCGTCTGAGAAAATTTTGCACAACAGCAATGGCTTACATGACTATTGTCTGAACACCAGAAAGAACAACAACGATGAGTATCTTAACTCTTGTGCAAATCAATTTTAGACAACAGATGCTAGAAGAGAGAAACTTGTGAAGAACAATCAGAAAACATTGGCTTGTAAATAAACTGTTCTCTGAATGAAAGTTATACATCATCTGACTAGCTGTTTACCATTGATTGAATTCAAACAAGACGATAGAATAAGCGTGTAGCCATTGTATATCATTGTTTCATAATATAACATCTTCTAATAAACTGTTGTCTGAAATCAAGTCATACAATAATAGCTTTCCTATTCTCTGTGGTCTTCCTTAACTTCAGACAACAAATTATTTTAATTTTTTGTTGTGTTATATCTAGTTGGACAATTGATTAGGTTTGAAAACTATTGTAGATGGATGGTTCACACAACAGTTTTTTGTTTCTCTTTTTGTTATGTTCATTTGTTAGACAATGGTTTGCTGTTGGTATTGAATTGTCAGCTATAGAAGATAAAAACATACATTCTGCACAATAAAAACAACACATCCACTGATTCCAGAAACGCATCCATTAATTCCAAAAACTATTTCATCCCAACACATGAATTAACATATCCATTGTTTAGATAGTTTCATATCTGCATTTAAGTGCTACAGACTAGTCTAACAAAAAGTGAAAGTACTTGTACAAAATTTGATTGAAGCTTGAGCATCTCTGATCTTCCCAAGTTTTTGGGTAGTCTTGCATCATATCACTACTACACAAAAGGCTTCACACGACGGTTTAAAACTTTCGTCTCACGTTTTGCATTTCCGTGGTCTATCGAGGCTTCGACTGATGAAATGCTGTCAGACGACGGTTTTCAACCGTCGTATACCGATCATTGGGCGACGGTTTGTAGCTGACTCCGTCGTCTGATGGACCAGTAGATCTGCTGACATGCTGTCGACAAAAATATGCCGTGGTGTGACTTCTACTCATACCACAGTTTTTAGGATTCCAACGTGATCTCTTTGTTGTTTAGAAGTCAGTTTTTTTTAAGACGTTGTCTAAATTGTATACATACGACAGTTCTTCCAACATAAAATGTGGTGTGATGACCTAAAAGTTCTGTGTATGTGTGCCTTCACACGACAGATATAACTCGAACCGTTGTATTGTGACATTTGAGACAATGATTTTTGCTAATACTTGTTGTCTTTGTGTGCATCCAACAATGATATTGGTAAGAACCGTCGTGTGAATTGTTGAAAATTTGTTTGATTCAGCCCTATAATCCTCAGCAGACGACGTATTTTCCTTTTTTCCTACTGTTGTTTGATTTGGTAATGGCAAGATTCAGATTTAGCTGGAGCCAAAAATTGACCAAATGAACAATAATTTTCTTATAATAAATAGCTATTATAATCCCATAAATGGATCCAATGATGCTAATTGTATCCAAAAAACAGAAAAGATCACATCTACGGATCTCTCATACCAAAAAAACATCTACAAATATGGCTAAAATAGTCTCATCCGTACATTATCACATCTATAGAAGAAATGCAATTCAGGCCAACCCAAAAAGGACCAACATCTTGCCTAATGCACTTCAGACCTTGCATATACCCAAAAAAGACCAACAATGATTCAACCCAGCACACTTCCCAACTTTAGCAGGTTCTTCACCTCATAATTTGTGAGTTCATTATGTAGTTCATCAACTTCAGCGTTTGTTGCAAACTAAAGAGAGGTGGTGGATGAGTGCCCCATAGTGATCCTTATTGATGATTTAATGTGTGCCAGGCAAGTCTCCAAAATGCAGATTCCTGATTCCCCCTAAAAATAAAAAGATGGAAACGTCAAAGCAGATACATTGGTACCTTTAAAATGAATAAAATGTGTACAATATGCTAAGTATATCCCCAAATATGGCCTTAGTTATGCCTATATCCCCCAATCAACACTAGCAGATACATATGAAGATAAATCAATCAAGGGTACATATGAAGATAAATCAATCAAGGGTGACTTTTGCCAAACACCTATTATTAGTAAGAAATTCCTGGCTTTTCAATTGTTCACAGAATACCTAGAACTGCAGGTGAGCAGGTTTATGTTCTTTTGTTAAATAAAACTGGAAGAAAGTTAGTAGTAGAGGAGGACCACGGCTTAGAGAAAGTGTTAATTTAGCATTCCTATATTCCCATATTATTCTGCATTTTTAATTCTATACACTACATTTCGATGACTTCGTGAACATGTTATGCACTCAGAATCTCATAATTCATGAACCAATGATTAATCTAAACCATAGTAGAATTAGAAAAGCTAGGTAGATCTAATTACCAGATTCAGTGTGTAAGAAATTCCTGTGCGATTTCAAAAAGACCAGCAATTTAGGAATAGCTGCAGTTGCATCCTACACCTGGTAAGACGATTAACCAAGTGGAACATTGTCAGGAGAACCACCAGCCTGGAAAGATTTTGTTAAAAGCTCAATAATCTGATCCAATTATACATTCAAGGCTTGGTTGAACTATGACTCACTCACTCCATCCCTCAACAAGAGAAAACTAGGAGATAAGAGATCAAAAATATTTAAGTATAGATGATTGAGTGATGCAACATGTTAATTAATGAATCAAGTAATTTTTTATGCTGAAAATCTATAACTCCTCCAAAGACATTTTCAAACTTAGGATCTTAACTCACCATGAATAAAAGCAAATAGATGCATATTGAATATGTTGTAGAAATGTCTGTAAATACCTTCATCAGCTGTGTTCCCCATATCAGTAAAACCAGTTGACGAATATTGTGCCGAGTAGCCATTTGTCTCCTCATTTGGCAGGACAAAGAATATAGCACATTGCCCATCAACCAAAGGCAACAATGTAGTTCATCAACTTCAGCGTTTGTTGCAAACTAAAGAGAGGTGGTGGATGAGTGCCCCATAGTGATCCTCATTGATGATTTAATGTGTGCCAGGCAAGTCTCCAAAATGCAGATTCCTAATTCCCCCTAAAAATAAAAAGATGGAAACGTCAAAGCAGATACATTGGTACCTTTTTTTTTTTTTTTGAAAGGATACATTGGTACCTTTAAAATGAATAAAATGTGTACAATATGCTAAGTATATCCCCAAATATGGCCTTAGTTATGCCTATAATTCCATGAGAGGAAGAACAATAACAAACCGAAATCACTAAATCTAATGCAAAACTTCCATGCATTAATAAGTTTGTCATGCTTCAAAAGTTTACAATGGGGACGGGTAATACTTTCATAGTCTATAAGATTCAAACAAGGATATTCATAGTGATATAATACAACACTGTAGTGATATAAACAAGCTGGAATTCCCAACCAACAACAAAGCTGCATTATCCAACAGAATACCTAGATCCCACCTGATTCTTCAGTAGATCAATTGTTTTACTGAAAGCACACTTCAAGATATAAAATCTACATTGCTGCTTCACTTAGTAATCAACTTTTGCTCCTCCTATGTATACATATGCAAACATGTAAACAAAACATTAAACTTATAACAAAGAGGTAAGCATACAAACCTTGAATCTATAAATCCCATCCATGTCGACGTAACAACCCAAGACACTGTGTGCTTCCAGAATCCCAATCAAAACTCTATAATACATCAAAAACATAAAAGGGACATCAGGCAGATATATTAATGGATACGAAGGTAGGCTTGTGCCTGTATTAAAGAACGTAACAATGATTCTTTAATATGGAAAGAGAAAGAAGCTAACAATTATGGGTTAAATTATGAAGTTAACAATTAATATTCTAACCTCTGAAGTAACTGAGTAACGTTTAAAACTAATCGATAAGATTTGCATCTTCAAACTAAATGATTAGTTAAAAATTAGCTACGTA
>BDJD01001201.1:17295-66844 GCA_002564525.1 Rosa multiflora
AAAAAAAAAATAACAGGAGACTCTAAACCAAACCCAGAAATTACAATTGAAATTACAATGGGGACGTTTACCTTTCAGGAGAGAATCAGCTTTGAAGCTGGACAGATGCGATGGGGTTCTTTGTCATCTGTGCTAGGCACCGACTCGATCTCTTAAACCATTCATGAGGTCGAAGGAGCTTGAGCTTCAGGTTCTTCTGCTCATATAAAGAGAGGTCGCCTTGGATAATGTGATTTGTGAAGAATCCCAAATCAAAAGTGAAGAACCCGAAAACCTTCAATTAATCAAAACCTGAAAACCTTCAATTAATCAAAACCTGAAATCAAAAGTGCGATTTGTAATTTGTGAAGAATCCGAATCAAAAGTGAGTGTCGTGCATATATAGTGAGGGTAAGAGGACAAGAAACCAGAAACCCCTAAATTTTAGGGCTTACCAGATTCGAGAGGACGAGAACTAACCAGATTCGAAGAAGAATCTCAGATTTAGGGCTTCGGAGGCAGGGATTGGTACCAGAAAGTTGGGGCTTCGAAGGTGGTGGATTTAGAGTTTAGGGCTTCAAAGTGGGCGTAGCTGTGAAGTGAGTCGGGGAGAGAGTCGGGGGTCGGGTAGCTGTGAAAAGAGAGAGTCAGGATTGGTCTAAGGCTTCTTTTTGCATTTCTTCAAGTGTTCTAATTTGATCTAAATGGACACATGGCCAGACAAGCCATTAGTTGATGCATGCATGTATAAGGCATCAGACCACGTTTTCCATATACATGTTGTCTGAATGCCACTTTTAAATTTTCAGTTTGCCTCTTCTCGTTGCCTGGGTGGGGGGGGAGAGAGAATGTAGGGAAATGTTGGGGGGAATTTCGCTCTTGGAAATCTATAGATTCATACCACAGTTTTAAGCTAACCGTCATATTACCACTACACACTAGGGAAATTTAAGTGGTGCCAATTGGTGCGAAACTTGCCGCCTCTATAACAATTTAATCTCACAGCACGCTTCCATTTATAAACGTCTTCTGAAGCAATACATAATTTCAGCATGAAAAACACCCATTGGTTGAATTCATATTAGAAGACGGAAATTTTACAACCGTCGCCTCAATAATGAGAAATGATTCACACCACGGAAAATAGTGTGACGTCGTATGAGAGGTGTCGTGTGATTCATTTTCTGTAGTAGTGTATACTAACCGAGTTAAGGACTTGAATGAAGTCTTACTAGCATCCTTGTATCTGTAGTAAGATGAAAAATACTAGGTCAGGTGATGTATACTAAAAAGCAAAGGAAATCTCAAGCCCATTATCTCATCTACCACCAGTCTAGCATGCACTAAGAATAAAAGAATGAAGAATAGGTAGCACAAGTACTCTGAGTCAACATTATGGACTAAAGTGATTAAATGATTTGGAGAAGCAAATGAGAAAAACTGAAATAAGCAGAAATTTTGAAAGTTACATGGAATCCCTAAACTAGGAATATAGGTATGAAAAGTCAAAAGAAGAATAAAACTAGATTTAGGTGTCTTCCTAAACTCTAGCCACGTCAAGCACAAGAACAAGCTAACATAAGACCTTCTTTCAGTCCACACAAGAGACTGAGATAGTTTAACACCCAGAAAAGTACTCAATGTTTTCAGAAAACTATGCTGCAGAAATCCTAATGCATAGAGCTAACTTCGTGATGACATAAATCCTTCGTATATATGAACTCCAAAAAGAGTAAGACTGATTTCATTTGAAGGATGGGAATGCCTACTTTTCAAGTACTGGTGCTTTCAAGAAAGATTGGACGTAGAAAACTACTAAAAGAAACCGAAAGAAAAAGACAGTATTCCTGTGTACAGAAATTCCTGCAGCAGACCTGCAGCTTTGAAAAATCATAAGTAATTCTAGAAAAATTGTTTTTAGGAGATTCCAATTCTGAAACAATCTTTAAGATGTCTACTGCAATTAAAATATAATTTCAAGTTCCCAACCAAACTGTACAGTTTTCAATAAAAGTGCAACTGGGTCAGAAACTCAGAAACACAAATTCACATTTGCAGAACCTCTTTTCTACCTTGAGTTTTTACCAATGAATCCTAAATAGAAGAGCTAGAACTTAACAAAAACAAACCAAAAGACTCAAAATCAATTGAAAGATATTACCAGTTAGACAAACATAGCAAGGACTTAGGAAAAGAAGGAACTTATGGATCTCTCTGCCCTGCTCTACCAAACCACCCACCTTCATTGCCATATCAATCGATCTCTCTCCAACTTTCAACACCACAGAACACAAACTAGAATTGAAAACAAGATTGTTGTAACTGAATCCTTCTAAAAGCAAGGTAAATTAACAATTAATGGAAGTGCTTCCTAACTGAGGAGATGTCATTTGTGACTAGAGAAACTAGAAAAGAAGTTCAATTATAAAGCACGCACCTAGAGAAACAAGAAACCCCACGGTAGAAGGCATTCCTCAAGGGGTTCCCAAGTATCAGTTATGTCGGTGGTTCCAATTGTAGTATACTGGTGAAGACCGACAATTCTTCTCTGGAATACAAGTAATAAGACTAACTTGTTAGCCTATTAGATCTAGTGAACATATAACCATCCAGCATAATGATACACAATGAGACATCTAACCTTAATTTTCTCCACAATCGTCACAGTCTTGTTGATAGCTCTTCCCATAGCCTTGAAAACAATTTCATCCGAACCCTTGTCCTGCGATACATTGAAGAAATTTATACACACTATTGAAAAGCACCACAGCATAGTAACTAGATGCTATCCATCAGAGAAGCCTATTACAACAACAACCAGTAGCATAATACACATGTATATCCACGAGTTGCCTATATATCATACAATTGCATTTTCGACTTGCATAAGCAGTATATCTTACCAACCAATTGCATGTATAGATAGCTAGCTAACTAAAAAACAATTATCACAAGTTCAATAACTATTCCGTGTTCCCAAACGGCATTCATCAAAACAAATTCATACATCTGACTAATATCATTACAAAATTTGCCACATATCATAGAAATCCACAAGTTTAAACACTAAAATTTCTAGTCTGCTAATTTAAACATACCAATCAACAGGCACCACTTTTTACTTAAAAATGAGAGGGCAAAATTAGATAAGAGACCTGAAGCAGAGTCATGGCGTAAGTGATGTAGTTTCGCATCCTCCCTTGGCTCGTAATCCTAATCTCATTCTCATCAATTGGCGTTTCTGCTCTTGGCTTCTCCACTCTCTGGTACCGATCCATCTTTGTTTTCAAAACACCAAACAAAATCAAACCACATCAGAGCCATGCAACAAAATCAAACCACACAAGCAGCTAAGTCGCAGACTCAGAGACACAAACACACAGGCCATAGAAAATTTAAACAAAACGCAGGAAAAAGAAAGAGAGTGATTCAGAGAAATTTACTGAGGAAAAAGGAGGCCGGAGATCGAAGAGGGTTAAGGAATAGCGACGGCATAGCTTTAGGGGTCGTGTGCGGTGGTTCGGAGATCTCGATCGAGGGCGGGGTGGCTGGGTTTTGTTCTCCATCGCCTAGGCTATCTTTTGGTGGTAGCAATGCCAAAAGTCGACCGCCGGAAGTCGAGCTTTTCGGCGTGACAAAGAGATGGTGAGAGGAAGAAGGGGGGAGCCGGGGAGAGAGATAGAGAGAGGGGCATGTGCGGCCGAAAGAAGAAGAAGGGCAAATGGGCTAGGGTTCTTTCCTTTAAATACTAGTCAATGTGAAATGTAAAATTTGGTGGAATGAAGGGAAATGAAAATTGAAAAATTTGGCAAAGTGTTAACTAGCTAGCGTATATACTGAACCCTAAAACTCAGACAACATCAATTCAGGTACATTGTCTGAAAGAGAGTGACACAGCAGATAACTAACAAACTGTTGAGTGAATTAAAACAATCAGACAACATCTTATTCAACCATTGTATTAATAACAATTGCACAACAGAGAAGTAATAACTGTTGTGTGATTAAAAACAATCAAACGATATCTTTTTTCAACCATTGTGTTAATCAACCTTAAACAACCTCAATGTAATAACTGTTGTCTGAATTGATTGATTTAGACAACATAAAAAAAACAACCATTGTCTGATTTACAATTGCACAACAGTAATGTATCAACTGTCGTCTGATTTAAAAATTCAGACGACAGAACTTTTTTTTGCTGTTGTCTAATTATTTCAGACCACAGTTAAAATGTTTGCTGTCGTCTGATATGTGTTGTCTGATTCATTTTTTGGTGTAGTGCAGGAGCTCAATCCGATCAAAACCCAAGCCCAGCACCACCGTGCACCCACTCCTGCCTCCGTACGCGATTCTCCAAGCTGCTACTCCCTAGCCTTCGTCAGATTCTGGCTGCCATCTTGCAACACCTCTGCCATCGCTTTGATTTAGTAAGCTTTGAACTCTTCTTTTTGTCAAGAAGGTTCAGTTCTAAAGATTATGGACTTTTTTATTTACGTTTTCTAAATTTGGAGGTCTTGTGGATCTTGAATGGATTAGTTTGAGTACTGAAGGCTGAAGCAGAGGAGAGTGGTTATGAATTCGTGCTTTTCTTTCTGAGCATCTTGTGCTTGAAATTATTTAAGTACTTGAAGATTACTACTCTTCTAGCTTGCTAGGCCTGGTAAGCACGGCGGAGCTCACCTCTTTAATCCGTTTTCTTCATCATTTTCAGTTTATTAATGTGTTTTAAGGCAGTGACAGAGGCGTTTGGTTTCATTGTTGGCTGGAGAATCGGCCATTGATCAAGTGATCGAGGCATTGTATCGAAGTATCGAACACAAGTTGAGCTCCTTGACTGGTTCTTACTTTTTAGCTCTATAATTTGTTCTGTGGCGAAACAATCGTTCTTGATTTTTAATGCATGTTTGAAACTAGGTTTGAGCTATTCTGGTTCCGTAGCTAGTTTCGCAACTTCATTTTGATTTACTTCTAGTTAAGGGTAGGAACAAATAAAAAGGAGTGGGAAGGGTCCCTAGATGTTGTTGGAGTTTTCTCTACTTTACAGAAACAAAATTTCAACTGCTTGTCCTCTTTAGTCTGTTGGCTTCGTAGAACATTTGAAGTTTGACCGTTATTTAAGATAAGATGATTTCTGAAAATAATACCTCTGTTTTTGGCTATCTTTGTTCAAATCTTCAACTACAGAGGTATATGCAATTAGCTCAGTTTAAATTTATTCTTCTTTATAGTTTATGTATTTTTTTCGTTTTTTTTTCTTTCAAAATTAAACATAACTTAGTGAGTTAGTTCTAAGCTTCTGCCTTTGCTATTAGGTTTTGTAAAATATAATACAAATTTTGAAACATATGGGACGAGTCTAAAGGTATGTTTATGCAGTTACTTTTCTTCATGCTTGGGGCCTTAATTTTACTGTCCATATTTAGTTGAAGAAGTCGTAATTCACTTCTGATACATGGTTTAGGGTGTTGAAAACTTTTCAAATTAAATGAATTAAATAGCTTGCCTTGAAGAATTTCAAACTTGCCATCTCTCGGAAATAGCTTTTTATGGATAGTTCAGTGTTTAAACATTAAACAAAGTGGGTACTGAGGTCGATTTGACTGACTGACTAAGGAACTTTGCAACTATTCAATAACTTAATACTTTTAAATTGTTTTAGCTCTTCAATATATTGTCCTACTAGGACGCTCATGCTAAATTTTGAGTTTGAAAGGCGTATTGTATCAAGAAAAGTATGGAGAGTTGGTGTGAATTAAAAGTAAAGATTACTGTGTAGGTGTTAGGAAAAACTTTTGTCAAATACTGCAACTTCTACCCTTTTAGAACTGCACGTACTATACTCTTTATATTTCATTCCAGGATAATATTATGTTCTTCATGGTTTGAGTAAGCATTGCAGTTACTTCACCACTCATTCTACAAAAAGCCTTTCATTTCTAGTAGAATACGTTAATTTTGAGAATGCAATTGCCTTTTTTTCTTTGATCTCTCTCTTTCTGATAGTGATAAATTACATTTCAAGTAGCAGCTGTTTCATTGGTTAGTGCGCTCTCGCACCTGAAACTTTGAACTTTTCTAAAGGGTTTATATATTATGTAACATGGATTTTCTAATTAATGGTTTACTAATGCTTATGTTCCTAGAGAGTAGAGATAATGCCTATTTTTTTTTTTTCACACTTTCATGGGGTATTCCAAGACGTGCATTGCAACTGAGAAGCTTTGTCATGTTAGGAAGCTTATTTTGATAAAATTGGTCAGCATTTTCCATGTATGCCTATGCATATGTATTGTAGCTACATTTTTTTTGTTATTATTTACTAAACTATGCTTTTCCTTGCTATTTATGCCCACCTACTGTCATACATTTGATTTTGTTATGTCTGCAACTTTGTTCATCCTCTCAACTTTGGATTGCTTATAGGATCAACAAATCTGTTCATCATCTCAACTTGACAGAAAGCTAAAGATGCAGAGAATGAGAAAGTACCATTGATGAGGTAGATTCTTTTAAGTGTCCGATCTCTTCTACATTCTTTAGCTACTGGCCACTTCTTATGCATATTTTCTTCTGCAAGTATGTCTTGTTGATAATACCTGCATTGTGCTATTCTATATGTGTTCAAGTTTGAGATTTACTTTATGTAGATTAATCTTATTAATTATATTGCTTGCTGATTTCTTTATTATGGTTTCACTTCTATATGCTATTTCCTTATTACTTTCTATAGTGCCTTGTAAGAACTATACTGCACAAATGGTATCAATATATTTTAGCGTCAAAGTGCATTTTGAAAAGTGAGATGGGGCATTTATTTTGATAAGCCACCAATCTGGTATATGTATCAACTAGCATTTTGCATTATGTTGCATTACATCTAAGTGCCCAATTCTCTACAAGTCTGCTACTGGAAGCTGTGCAGATGTAGAACCAGTTCCTGCTACAAATCCATCTCGAATCCTCCCTGCATTGCCTCAAGCTTCAGTTAGTTGTGGTTAAACTGTACCATCAATTCATAATGAAATTTTCTGGATAATATTGTGTTGATGTTATTGGAATGAATACTGCTAATGGAATATTGTAGATCTTGTTGGAATTAATGGAAACCTTTTGGTATCAATATTGGATGTGTTTATGGATGCATTGATTGATAAGTTTTTGTTAGATGCAATATCTAGAATGTATGTTTCATTATCCAATCTTAGACAATGCAATTTCACCAGACCATTGTCTTACAATTGAGCACCAAAAAAATCAAATGAAAAAACTGTTGTCTGTACAACATAACAACAATATCTTTTAAACTGGTTCTATTGCCTAACATTGTAAAACACAATGACAAAGATACATATTTTGTTGTGTGAAACAAAGGAAAACAACAAGGAGTATAAAGAAATTATTGTCTCACTTCATTAACTAGTACATCATACTAGGAAAACCATGGTTGGAAATAAACTTCAATAATTACAAAACCCAAAAGTTATTGTCTGATTAAACAACACACAAGAGTTTACTATGAGAAAAATAGTGTGAAACTTTAACAGACAATGCTACACTGTAAGTTATGTTGTCTTAATGATCTCAGAAGTTTCTTTTCTTAATATTCTGCTGACTTAATTCACTTTGGACAACAGCTATTTTAAGTTGTCTATATATTGTCTTTTCTGGTGTTCAGACAACAGCTTTGTTAGTTCTTGCTCTTGTCCAAATTTTCTTCAGACGACAGAATCTCGTTGTTGTCTGATACCTCCATCAGACGGCACTCACTCAGTCAACAGCAAAGAGGGGTATCAGATGACAGTGAAAAATTGTCGTCTGATCATATTATTGGCGTAGTGTGAAGGTTGCATCAATTCAACAGCAGGCATTATCTTTGTTTGTAAGGATGGTAGCTAGACATGGTGTCATGGCTTCCCCTTCAAATTCATCATTAATTAATTAATTGAGTAGGATCAGTCAGAGTCTTGTTTTTACAGCAGTGACAGAACCTTTGAGAGTACTCAAGAGGTCAAAGACTCAAAGATCTTCTTGGTTAATTGGTTATGATTCTGCTATCACTTGGATTTTTTGTTTCTTTGGCTTGTTTCAATTTCTAACTAATGAATAACAGACTTGATTCTTGTCCATAAACAATCACTTTCAGAAAAAGAAGTTCCACATTTGCTTCTTCTTCTTTTTTTGATGAGGTTCGAAGATTATCTTGACGATCCAGTTGTATGCATTACTGCAGTTCATGCCACATTGTCAGAAACACAAGTTGTGTTCCGGGTAGTGAATAATGTGATTGTCTTCAGAAGAAAGGTATAAATGCTTTTTCTTATTCATAATATCAGTAGCTTTGTTGATGTGTGATTGATGTGTTGTTGAGGCCTTTATTTATGTTGCAGTATTGATGAGAAATAGCCTTGTTGAGGTCTTTATATATGTTGCTGGATTGATTGAAATAGCCTTGTTGAGGTCATTACATATGTTGCAGGATTGATTGAAATAGCCTTGTTGAGGTGTGGTGATGTGTTTATTGACCAGGGATGGAACCAGAAAATTAAATTGAGGGAGGGGGGCTAAATCTTAGGTTGCCAAATTCTTCCTCAAGTTTTTTTTATTTCATGCTAAACAGTTTTATGTCAGAAATATCAATCGACTTTGGAGGCCTATATTTCTCATCTTAGGAGAGCATAAGCTCTGAAATTTTGTGGGATTGTATTTCTCCATATCTAGTGTTTTCCTGTAAAAGGATTTTTCATTTGGAATCGTAAAACTTATGGAATATTGATTGAAATATACTGGAGAGTCAGAACAGAAAAAATTACTGTAGATTGACATTGGAAGGCTATAGTTCCTAAACCAGCTAGAATATGGAGCTTAAAATTTGCAGGAACTTAGATTTGCATGTCTCACATATGCTTGAGAAACAGTTTTTAATTTTGTGCCCTTTAGCTTACACAATAGCCAACCAAGTACAGCAATATCAGAATCAGCTTACAGTAGAATCTGCATAGTAGAATGGTGAATTTGCAGGCCTATGGTTTTCTACTCATATTTAATTAGAGTGTGAAATTTTATGGGAAGAAGGGGAAATGTGTCTAGTTTCTGTTCCAGGTGATTTCATCCTTTTCAATCTTCTGGATTTGGAGAAATAGCAGTTTGAGTGACAATAGGTCTGCAGCAGTTTGCAGAACAATTTGTAATCTAAGAATTTACTTTGATACGAAATGTGATTTGCTAGAAATGTAAAGAACATCTTTCTATGAATGTAAAGTTTAATATTGTCGATTGAGATGTGGATTTGTTCATTTTATTGTACAAATTTGAAGTACATTTATTGTAGAGAAATAAAAGTATTATTATGTTCAGGTTGCAAATTAATTAGTAAAAATATATTTTTTTTAAATGTTGTAACTCTTACACACTGAAATCAGTGCGAGTTAAGAGTATTAGGGATTTCATACGGAAATCCGTGTCAAAAAGGTTATGGTTTTGACACAGAAATCAGTATGAATTGTATTTCACACATAAATCAGTGTGAAATAGAGTTTACATATTTGGCACATAAATCCGTGTGAAATAGAGTTGTTCACATGGACTGCATTCCATTACGGTAATTTATATTTCTGGAAAGATAGTGGAGCCCACGTCTAATATTCACACGGAAAAAATAATCCGTGTGAGATGAGTATTACCCCCCCTCCAAACCACATGGTAACTCAATCTGTGCGTGTACCGTGGGTAAAAGCCATCACACACTGAAATCCGTGTGAGAAAACCTTATTTCACACAGATTAAAATATGAAGGTAATTGTTATTTTGCTAGTAGTGCATGCTCAGAGCCAATAGCCAAGAAAAAAACAGGAAAAAAATCTAGTTTTTTTCTTTTCTTTTCCCGTCAACACTAGAAGAAGAAGAAAAAACAAAAAACCCAGATCTGTCAAGCCGAGCCATGCCGTGTCTTTCCTCGTCAAGCCAAGCCACACGGCCTAGCTCAGAGCACAGAACCCATCAGATCTGCATCGGCTCCTTGGCTCATTAGCTCAAGTCGAGCAGCCGTTTTGACCCAGCCCAGCAGAAGCCCAAAAAACATCGCTACGCACACCTGCATCAACACGCGGTGCTCTAGGATCGTTTTGTTTTCTCAAAACTAAGTATGTACGTTTTCTTTTATTTATTTAATTTCATACTCCGGTAAATTTAATAATTTACAATTAGAACTTTTGAGCATGTATGGTTTGATAATATTGATCCTTTTAGCATGCCTCGTTATTTCATCTATGTTTTATTATTCGTAGAAATTGAGCATGCTATATTATTGCTATTATTATGTGTAGCATATATTTTGTTATATATTATTTGTGAAATTTTGAGCATGTCATGTAATTTATATTACTACCTTCTATAATTGTTTTTAATATGGAATTCTAAAGCATGTTTTTTTTAATAATTTTTTTATTTAGCATGTTATATATAAATTGAATTTTGCCCTGATAATGAAAATTCATGCGCAATATAAATACATAATTACCTTGATAAAGTCTTTCTCACATAGCATCGAAAAAAACTTGACCATTATGAATCTTGGTCTTGAAATCTAATTCATATCCTTGGAAAATAATTCACGCAGATGTCTTTATGACTGCGTAATTTATATATCTTCTCTCTTGTTATGTAGATGACTAATCCAACTCGACCTGAATTTGGCATTTTGGACTCATAAGGACTTGAGTACCATCGTTGGGTTTCTGATGTGAAACCGCCTTTGTGGCAAAAGACTACATTGCCACTGTCGAAACTCCCACTAACCCCAAAGACGATGGATAGTCTAACAAGGTGAAAGCTAGTGCCTTAATGTTTCTAAGGCAACATATTGATCCTAGCCTACGCTGGGAGTACCTTCAGTTGAGGACACCCAAAGAACTGTAGGATGCCCTTAAGGGACGTTTGGGGAACATTTATGACACTTTGCTCCAAGAATTGACTGTTCAGTGGAGTGAATTCCTCTTGCTTGACTACAAAAGGGTCAATGACTTTAACAAGGACATGTTGCGCCTAAAGGCACGTCTCTATTTATGTGGAAATGAACTCACAGAAGATGATATGATCCAGAAGACTCTTTCCACTTTTCCTACTTCAGCACTTATACTAGCGAACTAGTATAGGCTGGAGTATGACAGCAAAAGAATCACAACCTTCAATAAGCTGATCAACCTACTGCAAGTGGCTGAGAGGCATATTGAAGTTCTTGACAGGAGGAAAGGTCGTGAGACTAAGGCCTTGACAGGAGGGTTCGGAAAGTCGAACAACAACCTAGCGAGGTTCACACCTCTCAAGACCCCGCTCAACTAGATCCTCCATAAGATCAAGAATGAACCTTATCTGAAGAGACCAAAGCCTCTCATATCTGGCCAATGGAACAACCCCAAGGATTACCTGACTAAGAACTACATGCCTTGAAGCATCACATAGAGGAACTCCTCAACCAAGGATACCTCTGGGAGCACTTCAAGGACGGCTACAAGAAGGATGATGGTGGAGAAGATAGTCCACCAACCAAGAAGCATATGTAGGTGATACACAACATCCGAGGAGTATACCTAGACTCAAGCGAGGGAAACATACCAGCCAGGGAGGACCCCCGTGTCAAAGCAGACAACATTTCGGACCTGAATGTGATACATTTTGAGGTAGATTACCTATACAAATATATGTGCTATAAACTTTCATTCAATTTAAGATTCTTTATGAGTCTTCCGGGCTTAAAATATTTTCTATCTGCTTTAGGGAATCGATATTTGGGAGAGAATTTTATGTGCTTTCGTTGATAATATGGGCCTCTTTATATAGAGGATTACAAGCAGAGATAGAGTTGTACGTGGAAACATAATCGTACATTGATTGGATATCTACTAAGATTCTCCAAGATTATCTTTAATACAAACCCTATTCCAACTAGAGCAAGTAACCTAGAGTTTGGGTCAGACACATATTCTGGATTTACTTGAACACTCCCCTTTGTGTCGCCCAAATGTGGTGCTCCTCTCATTGCCTCGTCAAAAACCTTGCCGAGTAACAAAAACCCAGTGGGACAAAAATAACCTCGGTCGAAGGAGAAAAGGAGTACAACACACCCTTCACGTTTTGAGATCATACATGTAGACATCTCCATGCAATTCATATGCTTATTCGTGATATGTTCACACAACCATACGTGTTCCGAGTTTATATGTCATAATCGATCGTACTCAGCGCCATTCACATGTATACATCAACATGTATCATGCACCTCATACATTTGTATATGCCAATGCATATCAATGCAACTCACATACGTTGCCCAATACAACAAGCATCCTATGTGCGCATGTTCCTATATTTATTTTACAGGTTGAAGAGTCCCTTCTTGCTTACGGAGTTCTGGGACTTGTAGGGGCTCGGCGCCGCTCGGACGTCACTTATGCTTGATGACATCATGTTTATAACTCTCCAACCAAGAAGTCACTCTTACTTGGGGACTTCGGGGACTTGTACATACCTCCACTAATATGGTGGATTGTGACGGGTCGCTGTTCTTGACCTTAGCCTAGTTACGTTTATGAGGATTGTGACGGGTCGCTGGCCTCGATAAGGATGTTGGTGGCAGGTCTGTGGTAGTAATGTCCAGTCTCTTGGGTGTCTTTAGTAATTTCAGATTGGTCTAGGCCTCTAATTGGGTATGGGTTTCAAACCTTGTTAGGATTGGATGATTGATCTTAGTCTGTTAAGGACTAATCTTGATTTTGTATTTTTCTTTTTTAGTTTCTTTTAATTGGTATTGGATGATTGACATACGTGTTATTTCTTTCTTTTTGGGGAAGGAGTCAGCAGTTTCTCAGTTTTAAGATATGTCGTCAAGAGTAGTTTGCTAGTGCCATTGAGTTTTCCATAGTAGTTAGTGTTGATTAGATTTTGGATGAGCTTCATAAGTCTATAAAAAAAGGTTAAATTGCTTATATAATGGCTTTTCTGACAGCCGTTGGAGTAGGTTTATGTAATTCCACTGAGTCAATCAAAAGAGTTGACATGTTTCTAAAAAAAAAAAGAGTTTTGTGGAAGATGTTAAATTTCATTTAGCTTATAGTTTTTAAATTTTCATAAAATTAAAGTGAAATATAGCTATTGTGCCATGTCCATCAGCATTGGACTTAATCTGCCATAATAGTGTCACAATAAGCACGGGACGATGGAGATGGTCCTCAAATAAGAGCAAGTTCACCTGTGGAGGTCACTGGGTCAATACTATCACTGCTTTTTGCCTTTCATTTCCACCATCTAAGTCACTGGGTCAGATACTATTCACAAAATTCATATGGTATCAACCATAATTGAACCAAAAGTCCAAAACCAGAAACTAAACTTAAGCAAATAAGTCCAGCAAGTGAAACTAATATTCGTACATATCATGATATACAAACTTCATAAGGCCATTATTGTTAGTTACTACATTTTAATTCTCTTTGTAGCTAGATAGACTTCAGAACTAGCTCTTAGTTTGTATTCCCATGCAATTGGGGGCGAAAGAGAAACAACCAAGCTAGCAAACAAAATTTTTGGGTCAGTAGGAGAGGAATAGACCATAATATGCAAACAAGGTTGTAGGTACAAGTTTTGATCAACTTGGTGTGTTGGCATTCCATAAAAAATGGGAAAGTATCTTTGCAGTTTAATGGGTTTAATATCTTTTATTCATTTAAAGATATTTTTCTGTGTGCCAAAGTATATTATTGATTTCCTAAGTATTTTAGGATTTGGTGTCCTTAATTGTTTATATTTCTTTTAACACAAAAAGATTTGTTTTTTTCTTGTAGAAGGGGATTAGGGTAAATAGTTGTTTTGGTTGTTTTGTTGGGGACGGCAGCTATTCTAAGTGGGTGGAAAAACAGACGGCATAAGAAGAGAACTTGAAACGCAAGAAGATCTTGAGGAGTCTTGCATGTTTGCTAATTGAGTCTTCACAAGAGTCAAAACACTTGGTCCATGTTTAAGTGTTTTTGATCATTGTTTCATATGCATAACTTCTTTTGAGATCAGTAGAGGAGCTGTGAAGAAGGAGAGTGATATTTGGTGATCGTTCAAGTGAAGAAGGAGTTCAAGATGGAAGAAAAACTTCGTATTAGTTTTCTTCTAATCATTTTAGCCGAGCTAGTGCTATTCAAGTTTGTAAAGAACATATCCTTCATCATAAGTTAGTTCTTATTTTGGGTTCTCAAGAGTAAGTGCCCCGCAGTGTTTTTAATCTCATATTTGAGGTTTTCACTGCGTAACCAAAATCTGGTGTTCTGTTTGTTAATTTTGGTTTCTGCTGCCCAGTAAGGATTGATCCATAGCTTGCAATCCCCATTTTCCAGAAAACACATTCTGTCCTTGTATTTTCAATTGGCATCAGAGTAGGTTCTAAAGCTTTTTAGTTGATCCATGGTCAAGGATGGAACGTGAATATAACAAAGCCTCCAGTTTGATAAATTTCCCCCCTTTATTTGATGGTGAAGATTACTCACAATGGAAGATCATGATGAGGGCATTCCTCTACTCTCAGGATGAAAATATGTGGAATATAGTTGAGACTGGATGGGAACACCCCACCAAGGCTGAAGACTCAAAGAAAGTAGAAGGGACATCTGCAAGAGTTCTTAAGCCTAGGAAGGAATGGACAGAAGAGGAGGTTCAGAATAGAAGTTGTGATTTCAAGGCACAGAATTCCTTATACACTGCTTTATCCAAGAAGGAGAGAGTGAGAATCAGCCATTGTGACACCGCTAAACAAGCATAGGATCTTCTTCAGGTCACTTATGAAGGAAATAAAAAGGTTAGAGGTCAGAAGCTTCAGACACTTGTCTTAGAGTTTGGAAACATGCAAATGGGGGAGGATGAATCAATAGATGACTTTCATGCTCGTCTCATGAATGTGAAAAGTCAGTGTCACAGTCTTGGTGATCCTTTTGAAGAGCATCGGATTGTCAAGAAAATTCTTAGGTCTCTTTCATCAAAGTTTCAATCCAAACAGACAGCTATAGAGGAGACTCAAGACCTGGACACCTATTCTCTTGACAAACTTATAGGTAATCTCAAAACCTTTGAGATGAGGATCAAGCCTAAGAAAAAGGTAAAAAAATGTTGCTTTTTCCTCCATTAAAAAGAAAGATTATATTGTTGATGAGTCTGTGGATTTGGCTTTGTTGACGAAAGAGTTCAAAAAAATTTAAAAAAATAAAAACTCTTCTGCAAACTCTTCGAAATTTTTTCCTAACAAGTCTAAATGTTTTGAGTGTGGTGGAATTGGACATCTTGCTGCCGATTGTGGCAACAAGAGGTATAATTTGCGTGGAAACAAGGCTTTAAAGTCTACTTGGAGTGACAGTGATGAAGGCTCTCAATCCGATGGCGAAGAGGTAAATCTTGCTCTTGCTTCCTCCTTTGATTCTGAATTATCTGATGTTTCTGATTTAGAAGATGACACTCTTGATGAAGAAACAAATGAAAAATCCAAGCAATTGTATAATGCCTCAAGAATTGTTCTTAGAAAAAATAATAAACTCGAAGAGAAAGTCGAATCCTTAAGAGGTGAGAAAGACGAAATTTTTTCCTAACAAGCCTAAATGTTTTGAGTGTGGTGGAATTGGACATCTTGCTGCCGATTGTGGCAACAAGAGGTATAATTTGCGTGGAAACAAGGCTTTAAAGTCTACTTGGAGTGACAGTGATGAAGGCTCTCAATCCGATGGCGAAGAGGTAAATCTTGCTCTTGCTTCCTCCTTTGATTCTGAATTATCTGATGTTTCTGATTTAGAAGATGACACTCTTGATGAAGAAACAAATGAAAAATCCAAGCAATTGTATAATGCCTCAAGAATTGTTCTTAGAAAAAATAATAAACTCGAAGAGAAAGTCGAATCCTTAAGAGGTGAGAAAGAAAAAATTGAGCAAAAATTTGAAATATCTTTGAAAGAATGGGAAAAAGAATGTACTGATCTTGTTGATAAGATTAAAGTTTTGCAGGGTAAGGTCAAGTCTCAAGACTGGGACAAGGAGCATGATGAGATTACTAACAATATCAAAGTTTTGCAGGTTGAAATTAAGGCTCAATCCTCTTTAAATGTTTCTCTAACCCTTGAAAATGAGAAATTGCAAGAAGAATTATCAAGGGTCAAGGAAAGCTTTAACAAGTTCACTATAGGGTCTGAAAAAGTCTCTAAAATGATTGGATTTGGCAAAGCTCATTGTAATAAAGAAAGATTATGATATAATGGCGAATCTTGCAAACCTTTGGCATTTGTAAAAAGTGTAGAAGGTGAGAGTTCATCAAGTCAGTCACAAAGCTCTAGTGACAACAAGTCTGCCACCGAATTGGCTGTAAGACCAGAACCTCGTGAAACCATCCAATCACATCAGAAAATCTTTTCGGTAAGTTCTGAGAAGCACACCTCTGTGCGTCAGCCTAGGTATATTCACAACTCCAAAAACTTCATTCCTACTTGTCATTATTGCGGAAAATTGGGACACATACGTCCTAGGTGTAATATACTTCGCAGGGTCACTCAAAATCAGAGAAAAGCATAAAAAATTAGCCCAACTGCATCGCTGCAAGCTGAGTTGAAAGAGCATCTAAAGTTGATTAGCAGGATTGCAGAGCATATTGCAATCCCCAAAGAGCAGAAGTTAAAACAGAAGCAAATCTGGATTAAAAAAGGTTCAAATAATCATTTTTTTTGCTCATACGGATAATCTTGATAATATGCTTGAGCTTGCTTTCGTTCCTACCGAACACAAATTGGCTAATTCGTTTACTAGGCCGTTAGACATAACTCAATTTGAATCACTTAGAGGCACCGTTGGTGGATGCTCTAAGTATTGATACTCTCACTTCGCTTGATCCATTTTGCATGCATTATGTTGTATGTCTTCATGATAGTATAAGTGCATTTTCTTTACGTTTCTGCATTGTTATGTTCAGTTTCTGGAAATTCAGGATTGAAATGATGGTTTGTATCCCCGAGTGTCTGACAGATTAGTTTGAACTTAGATTGACAAGGCCGTACTTTTTTCCCTTAAATCTGTGTGCAATGAGGTGCATATCACCTTTTAAATTTGCTCTTGCGTCACTCTGTAATTGTGAGCTTGAACAACATATTCTCTATCACCTTGAATCCTCACATGCACACATACTCTAAGTGGTGGTAAGTCATATTTGTTGGTTGGCCTGTTCTCAATACTCTTGTACATAATTTTTTCTTATTTTTGCTGCTCCGTGAAAAAAAAAATGAATGATTTATGGAGCATGGCCAGGCTATTCCCAAAGTAAACAGGCCTCGGTCATGACGAACGATATGAGGATTGGGAAGAAACGGGAATGATGAAAAAAAAAATGAATGATTTATGGAGCATGGCCAGGCTATTCCCAAAGTAAACAGGCCTCGGTCATGACAAACGATATGAGGATTGGGAAGAAACGGGAATGGTTTGGTCACCCCGGTGGATTGTGAAACTATTGACTCGAGTAGATGTTCTCTTTGGGATGTCCTTGTTACATCTAGTACCCTAAAGTCATCTGACTTGGGAGCTGCTAGCATAATACTCGTTACATGGGTCGTAGTCTTCTTGTGCAAATATGTTACTTTGTGTGAAAGGCAAAAAGAAAAAATTCAAAATCAAGCCCACACGGTGTTATAAGGGGAATAAAGATTATGTTCTTCAAATTGTTTCGTATGTGAGTGTTGCTTTTCAGGTTTCCACAAATATTACACATCGCATCTTGAGATATGTTCACTCTTCACAACAAGAGATATAGAATACTCGATCACCCTCTATCTTACCTTGTGATTGTCAGAATCAATTCACTCGTGTGAACTTATTTTGTTGCACTCTTGTTTATGGTTAAGTGGTATTGCTCTTGTTGGAAAAACTAGCGAATTAAATCTGTTCTTAGTATTTGGAAACAACCCACTCATTGTGTGTTTGCATTTCATTCTTCTCTCATCACATGATCACACTTAGGGGGAGTATTGATACTTGGACTATCTTTCTCTAATTGATTCTTCTTGGGCTAGTGTCTATTGCGCAACATCTAATGGTGATCCTTCTTCTACATAGCTTCTGCTACGTAAGTTACCTTTGTCATTCCTATTCAAAAAGGGGGAGAAATCAGATGTGTGACTGTGATAACATTATTCTATATTATGCATGACTATGATAACGTTATTCTATCTTATGCATTTTACCAATGTGTGAGAAATGTTTCAGGAATGAATGGATGCAGAGTTGTGATACTCCTCCTGTACTTGTTGAGGGGGAGAGTTTGTCCTAATTTATGTTTTGTATAGGAATGCCAAAGGGGGAGATTGTAGGTACAAGTTTTGATCAACTTGGTATGTTGGCATTCCATACAAAACGGGAAAGAATCTTTGCAGTTTAATGGGTTTAATATCTTTTATTCATTTAAAGATATTTTTCTGTGTGCCAAAGTATATTATTGATTTCCTAAGTATTTTAGGATTTGGTGTCCTTAATTGTTTATATTTCTTTTAACACAAAAAGATTTATTTTTTCTTGAAGAAGGGAATTAGGGTAAATAGCTGTTTTGGTTGTTTTGTTAGGGATGACAGCTATTCTAAGTGGGTGGAAAAACAGACAGCATAAGAAGAGAACTTGAAACACAAGAAGATCTTGAGGCGTCTTGCATGTTTGCTAATTGAGTCTTCACAAGAGTCAAAACACTTGGTCCATGTTTAAGTGTTTTTGATTATTGTTTCATATGCATAACTTCTTTTGAGATCAGTAGAGGAGCTGTGAAGAAGGAGAGTGATATTTGGTGATCATTCAAGTGAAGAAGGAGTTCAAGACGGAAGACAAACTTCGTATTAGTTTTCTTCTAATCATTGTAGCCGAGCTAGTTCTATTCAAGTTTGTAAAGAACATATCCTTCATCATA
Source organism: Rosa multiflora (assembly GCA_002564525.1). NCBI lineage: Eukaryota > Viridiplantae > Streptophyta > Magnoliopsida > Rosales > Rosaceae > Rosa > Rosa multiflora. Next base: position 36,230 of record BDJD01001201.1, read on the forward strand.
AGTTAATTCTTATTTTGGGTTTTCAAGAGTCAGAGCCCAGTAGTGTTTTTAATCTCATATTTGAGGTTTTCACTGCATAACCAAAATCTGGTGTTCTGTTTGTTAATTTTGGTTTCTGCTGCCTAGTAAGGATTGATCCATAGCTTGCAATCCCCATTTTCCAGAAAACACATTCTGTCCTTGTATTTTCAAAGGTAAATGTGTTCATATATGCTGCAATATTCTTCTCTACATGGGGATAGACCATCGAGATAGCAAAACCACTTCTTTAGTCTCTCCCTCCCTACGCCAATGAACACTGATAATAAATTATGGGCCATAGCCGAACACTGCTAATGTAAACGATGTTAGCAGAACCACTTATTTAGTTTCTCCCTCCCTGCGTCAATGAACTCTGATAATAATTGATGGGCCATAGTCGAAGACTGCTACATGTAAACGATGTTAAACACCACATCTTGAAAGTTCAACTTTGCACCACCTAGGTTCCTACCGGTTAAGCAAACTAAATGGAGCTTCATATGCTCTCAACTTCCGTGCATTTCGGTCTACCTACCACCCTTTTCCTTCTCACCAGCCTTTTCCAATCTACCATCTTTGCAAATGCATTGAGCAATGAAACAGATTGCTTGGCTTTGCTGAAATTCAAAGATTGCATAGCCACCGATCCACATGGGCTGTTGAACTCATGGAATGACTCCGTTCACTTTTGCAAATGGCAAGGAATTACTTGTGGTAGACGAAATCAAAGAGTAACAGCCTTGAACCTACCAGACGCTGATTTTCATGGAACCATATCACCATACATTGGCAACCTCTCCTTTCTCAGGATATTCGGCCTTTTCAATAACTGCTTCTCTGGCACGATTCCACAACAAGTTGATCATTTGTTCCGACTGCTAGGTATCAATCTAGGTATCAACAAGTTGGAGGGGGGAATTCCAGTAAACCTGACCTTCTGCTCAACATTAAGATTCATAAGCCTTGCAGCAAACCGCCTTACCGGCAAAATTCCTTCAGAGATTGGGTCATTGAGGGAGCTTGTGGATCTCATTCTAGAGGAAAACAATATGACGGGACCCATCCCTCCCCATTGAAGGTATCTTTCATCACTCACTCTACTTGACTTGGCACAGAACAATTTGGTGGGCACCGTTCCAGAGGTGCTCAGCCGATTGAGAAGCTTATCTGATTTTGCAATTGGTATCAATACTCTATCTCGTATGATCCCTCCCTCCCTTTTTAACATGTCATCTATCAAGACCATCTATCTTACGAAGAATAAGTTTAAGGGCAGTATTCCTCCTGATATAGGCCTAAACATGCCTAATCTCCAACTACTATTACTTGGTATAAATGAATTCTTTGGGAAAATCCCGGCCTCACTTTCCAATGCTTCTAAGCTTTAGAAGCTTGATGTTGGGGAAAATAATTTTGTTGGGCAAGTTCTGTTAGAATTTGTGGCTTTGATACCACTATTGGTATTTGGTGAGGAAGCTTTAGGAGTAGTGGGGTAGGACAATGTGTTTAGGATTTTAGTTTTGGGAGCAAGAGTTTGGGAGAAGGAGTTTAGTGAGGAGATGGTTTAGTTAAAACAGAGGAGGTTGTTTAATTAAAACAGAGGAGGCTTGTCAACTATTGATTGATTGCTTAGTTTATTGCTCAATTAGAAGAGTACATGCGCAGATACATATTTATAGAGATGGTCAGCCGACTTCCTTACTAGCCCACTGACTTTCTTTACTTCCACCGACTCAATTTACAATTATCAATTACATTCTAGACTTTTCTACAACTTGATTATATTCCAACTTGCATGATTCTTCTAGATATTTTCTACTATGATTTGATAATTCTAGATCAATCTACAAGCTCTAGATTAATCTAGGTAATTTGAGAACAGTTTAGAACACTCCAATAAGCATTACTGTTTTAACACTCCTCCTTAATGCTCAATGATGATACTCCGAGCAATCTCATAGTAATTCAAGTCTCGATCTTGGAAGTGCCTTGGCGAAGATGTACTCGCTCTTGCTTTCTTTTTCCATAGCCTTCCTTCGGCTTTCTTCTTCCATGGCCTTTCTTCGGCTTTCTTCTTCATTGCAACTTCACAACTTTTGGACTTCGAAGGATTTGAACTTCCTTCTTTATTTGCTTGATGTGGTGAAGTCCTCAACTGCTTTGCTTGATGTGGCGGAGTCCTCGGCTGCTTTTTCTCTAGGCCAATATTTTTCTTCTCGACTTTTGCTTTCATGGCCATTTGTTGCCATTGGATGGGAAAATTTTTATTTTTCATACTTATTTTGAATATCAACCTTCTTTTCTTGTCAAATATTTTGCAGAAGTCTCCATGAAACAATATAGCATAACCATTTTCCATCATTTGTCCGACATGTAGGAGATTATGGTCCAAGCTAGAAACTAATAGAACATCATTAATCCTTTTAGTTCCTAAATTAGTCTTCACCATTTCTCCATTTCCTAGTTTCACTTGAAACTTTTGTGAAGTATCAAATTGGGAGAAAATGGTTTTGTCTCCTGACATGTGATTGCTGCAGCCGCTATCCACGTACCACTTCTTATTTTTCTCTTCAATCACCTAGTGACATGCATAGAAGAGCTGCTCATCTTGCTCATTTTCTTCTGAAAAATCTATTCGGTAATTTTTCTTGAGGAAACAGTTTTCCTCGATATGACCAAACTTGTTGCAGTTTCGGCATTTTGGTTTTTCCCAAAACCAACAATCTTCTTCTTGATGATTATTCTTTTTGCAAATCCCACATAGAGGATAATTTCTTCTTTTCTTAAAATCTTTTTTATTTTCCCAATATTTGGGTCTATCTCCTCCTCTAGAAAATTCTTCAAACTTTTTTTCTTTTTCATTTATCTGAGATCGTATATTGAGTTTAGATTGGAATGCACTTTCTATAGGACTTTCATTCCGACTACTCAATCTTTTCTCATAAGCTTCTAAAGAGCCTATCAATTCTGTCACTGAAAGATTCGATATGTCTTTCGAATGTTCGATGGCAGTTACTATTGGGTCATATTTTTCAGTGAGGCTAATGAGTATTTTTTCAACTACTCTAGTCTCACTAATATTTTCACCATAAGCTCTTAATTGATTTACTATTTCCTTTACGATCTCATAATCTTTCATTTTCAAATTTTCTAACTCTCTCTTCATAGTTTGTAATTTGACGGAACATACCTTTGCAGTTCCTTGAAACTCCTCATTTTGTTGAATGGCAAAAAGAGCACTAGCATCTCTTAGTTTTTCTTTCTTTTCTTGCCTCAATTGCTCCACCGTTGGATTTTCTAGAGTTGATCATACCGGGAATAGTAATCTTTTACGATCTCATAATCTTTCATTTTCAAATTTTCTAACTCTCTCTTCATAGTTTGTAATTTGACGGAACATACCTTTGCAGTTCCTTGAAACTCCTCATTTTGTTGAATGGCAAAAAGAGCACTAGCATCTCTTAGTTTTTCTTTCTTTTCTTGCCTCAATTGCTCCACCGTTGGATTTTCTAGAGTTGATCATTTCTCTACTATGTCCCATAGATCTTGATACATGAAGAAGGTTCTCATCTTTATACTCCAAAAATCATAGTTTTCTCCCTTGAAGATGGGAAGAGGAATAGATGTTTGGTTGGAGGTAGAGGTAGACATGGTGGAAGACACAAATCAACGCCCCAAATTTGATCGAACAAGCTCTGATACCACTGTTAGAATTTGTGGCTTTGATACCACTGTTGGTATTTGGTGCGGAAGCTTTAAGAGTAGTGGGCTAGGACGATGTGTTTAGGATTTTAGTTTTGGGAGCAAGAGTTTGGGAGAAGGAGTTTAGTGAGGAGATGGTTTAGTTAAAAACAGAGGAGGTTGTTTAATTAAAACAGAGGAGGCTTGTCTACTATTGATTGATTGCTTAGTTTATTGCTCAATTAGAACAGTACATGCAGATACATATTTATAGAGATGGTCAGCCGACTTCCTTACTAGCCCACCGACTTTCTTTACTTCCACCGACTCAATTTACAATTATCAATTACATTCTAGACTTTTCTACAACTTGATTATATTCCAACTTGCATGATTCTTCTAGATATTTCCTACTATCATTTGATAATTCTAGATCAATCTACAAGCTCTAGATTAATCTAGATAATTTGAGAACAGTTTAGAACACTCCAATGAGCATTACTGTTTTAATAAGTTCCCGCAACTTTTGGAAATTTTCCTAATCTCTTATGGCTCCTCTTCTATAGCAATAATCTAGGAAGTAATTCATCAAATGATTTGGGATTTATAACACTCTTGACAAATTGCAGCAATTTAGAAATGGTTGATCTGAGTTCTAACAATTTTGGAGGTGTTTTACCAAACTCTGTAGCCAATTTCTCAACCCAACTGACTGAACTCTACCTTGGGAAGAATCAAATAGTGGGAACGATTCCTGAAACATTAGGAAATCTGAACAATTTAATACTCTTGACCCTGGAAGTAAACTTGTTCACAGGTATCATTCCAGCTTCTTTTGGGAAGTTACAAAAGCTGCAAATATTATATTTATATTCCAATAAATTATCAAGCCAGATCCCATCTTCCTTAGGAAACCTCACCCAATTGTCTCAGCTCAATATATTTGAAAATGAATTAGAAGGAAGCATTCCTCCAAATATTGGTAATTGCAAAAATCTGCAGGAAATGGATATATCAGACAATAAGCTTAGTGGAGATATACCATCACAGGTCATTGGTCTGTACTCCCCTGTCTTCCTCAACTTATCGCAAAACTCGCTAACTGGCATTCTGCCTATGGAAGTGGGTAAGCTGCAGAATATCAATACACTGGACATCTCTGATAATAATTTGACCGGAGGAGTTCTAGAAAAAATTGGAGGCTGTCTGAGCCTTGAATTTCTTTACCTACAAGGGAACCACTTTCAAGGAATCATACCTTCTTCTTTGGCTGCTTTGAGAGGTCTTCATTATCTAGATCTCTCACGAAACAACTTGTCAGGACGTATTCCAAAAGACCTACAGAGGCTTCCATTCTTGATCCATTTGAACCTTTCGTTCAATAATCTGGAGGGTGAGGTACCGAAAGAAAGAGTTTTTCGAAACACAAGTGCAATATCATTGGATGGAAATACCAAACTTTGTGGAGGTGTTTCAGAATTGCAGCTACCAGCATGCCCCAGCAAAGTACCAAAGCAGAGAAGGTTGCATGGTTCCAAACTAAAGTTCACAATTTCCTTGGTCGCTGGATGTTCTCTTCTGTTTGCAGTCGTCTTAGCTCCTTATTTGAGGAGAAAACTCACAAGAATAAACCGCTATCTGCAGTGTCATCAATCGAATACCTTCCAAAGGTTTCATACCAGACACTTCATCAAGCTACTGACGGATTCTCTCCGAGCAATCAAATTGGCTTAGGTGGTTTTGGCTCTGTATACAAAGGTATTCTTGATCAAGAAGAAAACAAAATTGTTGCCATAAAGGTCCTTAACCTTCAACAAAAAGGAGCTTCCAAGAGTTTTGTGGTTGAATGCAATGCACTGAGAAATATTCGACACAGGAATCTTGTGAAGATCTTAACATGTTGCTCCAGCACATATTACAATGGTAATGACTTCAAAGCTCTAATTTTTGAGTATATGTCAAATGGAAGTTTAGAGGAGTGGCTGCACAAAGAAAACCAATCAAGGAGTTTGAACCTTCTTCAAAGACTAAATATTATTATTGATGTGGCTTCTACATTGTGTTATCTTCATGACTATTGTGAACCACAAATTATTCACCGTGACATGAATAATTATCTTCATGCCAAGCAACATTCTTCTTGATGATGACATGGTTGCCCGTGTCGGGGATTTTGGGTTAGCAAGACTTATACCACCGATAGCAGACAACTCTGATAATCAAAGTAGCATAGTTAGGATAAAGGGAACCATTGGCTATGCTGCGCGCTCCAGGTAACAATCTTCCACTACTTTCTAATTTCTAAGTTTTTATCTACATGTTTATTAAAGATAATGAATATAAACAGAAGTATAACAAATAGGAACATGATGGATTATGTTTAATATGTGATACAGTGGCTCTGACAACCAACTGAAGTTTTAAGCCCTAAACAAATCTTTAAGTATAAGTTGGCAAGCAATATAAGATATGACGTCTAGAAAATTGTAATAAGAAAAAAGATAAATTATCTCTTTCTCAAAGATAGAAAAGATATTGCTGATGAAATTGATCCGTTTTTCTATTTCATTGTTGATTTAATACAGTCATACATCACTAAACATTGATGCTGAAAAGGTTTTCACACTAGTCTGATCACCAAAAGAAACTTTGCATACTACAGTATTTAGGTTCCAAATTGTGCACAGAGAACTGATATAATTGATTGTTTTAAGAATTGCATAGTATGCAGTTTGTGTTGAGCCATCAAAACAAGGGGATGTATATAGTTATGGGATCCTTGTGTTGCAATTATTCACGGGAAGAAGACCCACTGATGAAATGTTTGTAAACGGTTTCAATATCCATACTTTTGTTAAGACGGCCATACCGGGAAGACTCGTGCAAATTGTGGATCCTAGTCTTGTTGCCACTCTACAAGAGACTGCAACTCCAACAACAAACAATGAAGTGACCAACATCCATGGTTACAACAATGAAATTGAAGCTGATGAAGGCAACATTGACAATGAGAATATCGAATTTAAGCACGATGAACACTTACGTGCCGGAAGTGCATACTTCCAACCCTTAAGATTGGACTTGCATGCTCGGAAAAATTACCAAGGAATAGGATGTCTATGGAGGAGGTCCACAGAGAACTACACCATATGGTGTTGACATCCGTCGAGAGAGGCCAAGAAGAAGCTAAACAAGAGGTGCTGTTATTTTCTTCTTTATGATATGTGCTGGTATTTTTTTTTTTTTACTTTTTTTTCATTTCTTTTTTATTTATTCATTCTTTCATTTCCTCTTTATGACTACACCAATCCTCATGTTTTTGTGCAAATAACTTACAGTATGGCATAGGAAGCGAGAAGTCATTTTCAAAAAAAAAAAGGAAGCGAGAAGTCAATATTCTCTAAGTTGTACTACTGAAGACATCTAAAGGCAAGATCCTGGAAGTGTGGAAGGAAATAAGTTGTAGCTACTAACAATCTATTGCTTGATTTCCAATTCTAGGTTTTTTGGTGTTTGTTATTTAGATTTTCCCCGAAATTTGATGAAGACTAGCAATGTTGTAGTATAATTATGTGTAATAAGTGATGTAATCCAATTGAATTTGTGGAATTATCAGCAAAGGCAAACCAGTCCAATTCATAGCTATATTTTTATTATGTTTTGTGTAAATGGAAACCAATAGGTCTGGGAGTAACTTTACATTTGCTGCAGGCAAATCATCACTTCCAATTCAACCCGGCACCTCATCCGATTGTGCCAAGTTGAAGGAATAATCATATAATGGTCCAAATGCTGGGTGCGTCTGGGCTACGCCGAAGTGGGGTCAGATGTGTAGGTCGTTTCTGTCCACAAGTTTTGAAGGAGAAGCGCAGTGACGTAATTTTCCAGATAACGACTGTTATCAGTAAAAAATACTCTGTTATGGTAATACTTTCTTCGCTCTCTATTACCTAGGAAAGCATCAGCTTTCTTTACCAGGGCTACAGATGTTGCCGCCAAGTTTTGAATTCCAAGGCTGTATTTCCATGGAACCGGTTTCTTCCCATCTGATTAACAACTGTAGCCCAGATATTTTACTGCAAATCGAATCTGAAACCAGGTAGAAATGGAGAAGGAGGAGAGCGGCTTAAAAGTATCGATGCTCCGAAGCTTGTTTGATTAATCTGCTCGGGCTCTTTCATTTGGAGTAAACCTATTATTGATTTTTGTCATTTTGTTTAACTGCTGAGTTGAAATTCCTCTCATGAGCAGTGAACATGAAAGAACAGAATGATTCATTAATATAGTTGCAGACTTGCAGGTGATCTTTGAGAGTATACAAGTCCTCATATTTGACAGTCCTCTTGAAATACAAGTCCTGGTTGAAGACAGAAGACCTCAGCATAAATTTATCAGCTTCCTTCAGCTATATCACCATAACAGATGCTTTTAACTCCTCACCATAAATTGAATGCTTTCTCATTGAGATCTCTAAAAGAAACCCTAGAGACTTTCTGTCGCTCTAGTCGCTACATCTGTCCTAGCGCCTGTCCAGCTACGCCCCAGCAATGGCGACGGCCTCTGGCCTAGCCAACGCACGGTGGGTACGGCCAGAAGGGTAATTGAGGCCGTGTTTCAGGCTTGGAGGAGGAGATCCGGGGATGTACCTACCCTCTCTCTCTCTCAATGATTGGACTAGCTGAGCCGTGGCTGTGGATTGGGATCGGAGTGGACTCGGGACTCTACCGGGGCGTTGCGGTGTCCGATGACGGTCGAAATTCGGCAGGCCGTGTTCGATGGAAGGGATCGGATGTTGCTCGATAGTTTGACGGTGGTGATCGGATTGCTAGTTTGGTCTTGGCGCAGAGTTCAGGGTGCGGTCTAGTGTGGATAGGGATGGTGTTCGGCGGCGATTCTTGCCGAGAGGTCAGGCAGCAATGACGTCATCTTTCTGTCCGACAGCAGTGGTGGAGAAGGGAATGGAGGAGGCGCGAGGTTGGTCTAGGCCGGGAGGGCAGGGTACGGCCCACCTTCTAGTTTTGACCTCTGGGCTTCGACACTGGTTGTGAGCCTTTTTGGGCTGAAGATTGGGTTGGGGTTTTCGGGCCCGCCCATTATTTAGTTTTCTTAGTTTGTTTTTTTTCAATAATTCCCTATTGTCAAGGACATCTAGGCACTTTTGTGCATCTAGCTTCCGCATTTGGTTTTGGTCTTGTCGACTTATTCTCAGTGTCTCTTGTTGTACACCAATTGAGGTCTCTAGGCGACTAGATTTACTGGGTGATAGTTAGGTTGGGAGGGTCGGACCTTTCTAGCGCCTCCGGTGTACTACCAAAGGGGGAGCCCGCTATGTCAAGGTATCTAATTGTACAATGAGTAGGTCTATGTTTCTATGTACCGTTATGGGTACTACCACTATCTTCTTGTCTGTTTAGATGGCAGCGGAAGAGTATGTAATGGCCTATTCTGGCTTTTGATGAATATATGTTCGCCACCTGGCTCTATTAAAAATTAAAAAAAACTCCTCACCCTAAATTTAACAAATTCCTCCAGTTTATCAGCCTAAACCCTAACAAATCAAGATAATTGGAAACTTCCCTATCACCAGTCTCAGCCTCAACAACCGATCGACACATAGCTCCAACCATTTTTAAATATGAACTAGGGTCGGAATTCAACCAAGGGCAGCCAAGATAGCCATTGTGAAAAGGAATTTCAGCGGTGGCCAAAACCACTCCAAATACCCATTTTTCCAAACTTAACCAAATTTAAAAATCAATTATTGAAAGACGTAGAGCACGACGAGATCATCGTTTTTCATACCTAATACAACATCGATTTCCTCCGGAATTTATAGAACATGCGCCAGAAAAATTTGAAGCTTTTGAACTCCGAATCTTCTCCTCCAGTCGACGGTTGGTTGAACCGGTGTCAAGGTCTTCTTTGCACCGCCAATCTGAACCATTTGACACCGGCAAGACCCTTGGAAGTTGCCGGAAGTGGGAAAAACTTCCATATCGGATTGTGTTCTTCGTGGTTCTGAGAAGCGCTTCTGGGTTCTTCATTCTCACTTATGTAGCTCTCCAATTAACTAAATTTATACAGCTATGATGAAGCTGTGGAGAGATGGACGACTCAGATCCCACCATTTTAAGATTATTTTCCATTTAGTTATTTTTATAAATTTGAAACTTCCGAAAATCTTAATAAATAGTTCTGGTCTCCGAAAAATTCCGCAAAAATTATCACAGACTCATAACATCGTGTACATCATCATCAAGTCCAAAATTTTAATATTTCACCTTCAAAAAAATTTAAAAAAATATTTCCGAGCACATTACATTCCAAAATAAACAAGGTGGAGGAAGTAGAATTCAAAAAATTCGATCATCGGATCAGATCAAGGTGAGGAAATATGTCTATGGTAAAAAAAAATTTACATGTTTTCGACATAGTTTAAGTCTCAATCCACGTGGTCAACCTTGAATTCAACATATTCAAAATGCTTGTAACCACTCCCTGGCAACTTATTTTCTCAATCCGTCAGCGCTCACACCCTCGTAGGGACAATCTATATCAATCCATGTAAAAAATTTGGGACTTTTATCTTCCCATGATTCGACTTCCCATAGGGAAGTATAAGCGTATATTGGGTTGACGCCTTTGACTAATATGAAAACGATGGACGACCGGGTTAATTTCTTTAAAAGGTACCTATTAACATGCGTTAAATATATTGGTAATGTCAAACATATCAGTTTTCAAGTTTAATTATTTGTATCACAAAAAGTCTTTATATGCCTACTAATGTTGTCTAGCATGTTTATTCGTTGTGAAAGATGTGGAGAAAATAGAATTTGGAAAATTCAACCGTTAGATGTGATCAAGGCGGGGAAATATGGTTATGGTAAAAAATTTACACATTTTCGTCATTGTTTCTACCTCGATAAACTCCAAATACTTATCAAACTAAAATCCTTGTAACCACTCTGTAACACTCCGTACCCGGAAATACTATCCCTTAACTTATTCTATCCCTAATGGGAAATTATTTTTATGGAGTTTCATTAATTTCTTAGCATGGAAAAATGGAGCACGAAAATACGAGAGTGTAGGCGTGTCATTGTTTCTACCTCGATAAACTCCAAATACTTATCAAACTAAAATGCTTGTAACCACTCTGTAACACTCCGTACCCGGAAATACTATCCCTTAACTTATTTGCATTGCATTTGGATATTTCAAGTCATCATATCGTTAAATTAGCCTTCCTAATGGGAAATTATTTTTATGGAGTTTCATTAATTTCTTAGCATGGAAAAATGGAGCACGAAAATACGAGAGTGTAGGCGCAAACGGTTCGTTAAACGGAGTTGTAACGAGAAACGTATGAGTATTTTCGTGTGAGGGGCATGCAAACGGTTCGTTAAACGGAGTTGTAACAAGAAACGTATGAGTATTTTCGTGTGAGGGGCATTTTGGTCTATTCACCTTACCCTACCTTAATTAAATCAGATCCTCTCCCTCTCCCCCACCCCCTAACCATTTTCACGTTGAAAACAGAAGGGGAGAGAGAGAGAGACGAGTTAGCCACCACCGTCAACCTTTTCCGTCGCCGGCGCCGGCGCCGATTCCAGCCAAATCCGGCCACAATTTTTACACCATTATCTTCCTCTCTTCATGGGCTTTCTATTGCTTCAAGACCTATCATCAAGTGTCCGCGACGAATCGAAGGAGAGAAGATTGAGTGATTTTCCGACTATTTTTCAAATTCCGACCAAACCATTGAGAATTTGGAGAAACCCCAAGGTATAAAGTTGTTCACTACCTCATGGGCTTTCTTTTGAGTATAGTATTGCATATATATTTGAGGATTTTGGAAATTGAAATTCCGGCCACCATGAGCCACCGCGGCTCCGCTGCCTCCAGCGGCCTTTCATGGCCATTTTGAGTGTTTTTGAACGTTATTATGCTTCCTAGGATGTGTTAGTACTAGCCCAAGTATAATTGTTGAATTTTGGATGAGGAATTAGAATTTGGTGTTGGGAATAAATTGGGAAAAGATTGTTTTTGGAGGTGTTGGAGTTGGAGGGAAGCTAGTGGAAGAGACTTAAGATGATTATTTGATGAAAGGAAGACTTGGGTGACTTTACGTCGAGGAGAGGATACGATTTCCTAGGATGCATTCACGTTTCTTACTTAGTTTATCAGAATTGAACTTAATTTATTTATAAATTATTATTGACTAGGTAATCCGGTTGAGCAAGCTTCCGAGGACATTCCCGAAATGGGACTCACCTAGTCACCCTTCATTGTGAGTTGGACTTTGTTTTAAAGAAATGCATGCAATTACTTTGATTCTTTGATATTTGATTTCCTTAATTACCTATTTATTATTCAAGAAGTTATTGTGATTTCTCGTAAATTAATTGTTGTGGTCATTATGCAATTTTATAATTTATGTTTGAAGTAAATTGCTTATTTGTGGGAAAGAAAGAACCTTTTCAAATGGCCTATTAGATATGAATTTTTAAATGTTGTTACGTGTACGAAAAGAAAGAACTTTCTATTTTGGCAAAGTAAATTGGATTTCAAATTACCTTACGAGTACCCAACCCCAGCAAGATATAGCGATGCTTCATCAGTTTTCTGGTTACGTGCACGTATACCCTCATGCTCTGCTAGTGTACCGGCGGACGCACAAGTGTATGACCAGCTCCCCCGCTTTGCCTGATGCGCACAGGTGTACGACCAGTTCTTCCCCCCCCCCCCCACCCCCGCTCTGCTCGTATTGAGTTCGCTCAGCATGAGTGTATGACCAATTGTCCGCCACGCTCTGCCTATTTTGATATAGCTCATTATAGGTGTATGACCAGCTTTTGGGTACAAGTTTGGTAATGCTTTTTAGTTTTGGAAGTTATGCAAGATGCCTTGGACTAAGTTACCTTAGCAAGCAAATATCGAGTTTACTTCCCAGTTATTACCTTTAGTTTTCTTGAGACCTTACTAAAGCAAAGTGCTTATTTTGTTACAAGTTTATCTTATAAATTGGTATTTGAAAGTATTCGGGACATATAACTTTCGAACTTGTCTTTTTACTATAAGTGGTTAATTGCATGCCAAAGGTTTATGAAAGAAAAAAATGATTTTTTTTGGAAAATAAGATTTTTGGAAAGTAGTTTTAAATATTCAATTATTTTTGTCCTCTCACTGAGCTTGTCTCACTTTTTCTATGATTTTCTCGGGGCTCTTTGGTTTTCTGTTTTGCCCAGGTTAGCGTTGCAGAGGTCGAATCAATATCCACGTCAAAGGCATGCATCCACTTGATCTTCTTGATCTTCTGACATCAGTAGTATAGTTTACTTAGTAGTAGTTCTTATGTTAATTGGAGGAGCTTTGAGATGCCATAAGTAAATTGAGGTCTATTGAAATTGCATGTAAATATTGGACGAGACACTTTGTTTTATCTATTCATTGATGGTTAGTGAAAGTTGATTTTATGAGAGACAAGAGGTCATATTTGGGAGTTATTGGAGATTTATGATATTAGAAGTGTACTGTTGATTTACAGGTTTTTGGATAGTCCATTTTTAGAGGAGGTTATGTCGAATTTTTGATAGAATCTCTCTCTAATTTGGTCTACACAGGTCCACTTTGGATTCCAAGGTGGATTCCGGGGGCGGTCCTGTCACACTCCCTGACAATTTATTTTCTCAATCCGTCAGCGCTCGCACCCTCGTGGGGACAATCTATATCAACCCATGTAAAAAATTCTGGACTTTTATCTCCCTGTGATTCAGCCCCCCTTAGGGAATCATAAGCGTATATTGGGTTAACTCATTTGACCAATATGAAAACGATGGGGGACTGGGTTAATCTTTTTTAAATGGTACCTATTAACATGCGTTAAATATATTGGTAATGTCAAATATATCGATTTTCAATTTTAATTATTTGTCTCACAAAAAGTCCTTATATGCCCACTAGTGTTGTATAACATGTTTATTGGTTGTAGAGAAAAGTATACCTTCCAACATGAATAAGGTGCAAGAAATAGAATTTGACAAATTCGACCGTTAGATGTGATCAAGGCAGGGAAATATGGCTATGGAAAAAAATTTACATGTTTTCGTCATTATTTCTGCCTCAAATCATGCGGTCAACCCTAAACTCAAAATACCTATCGAACTAAAACGTTCATAATTACTACCTTGCAACCTCTTTTCTCGATTTGTCAGCGCTCACACCCTTGTGGGGATGAGGTATATCAACCCATGTAAAAAATTCGGGACGTTTATCTCTCTGTAGTTAAGCTGCCCTTAGGAAAGCATAAGAGTATATTAAGTTGATCCCTTTGACCAATATGAAAATGAATGTCGATCGGATTAATTTTTTTACATGGTACCTATATATACGCAATAATTACATGGGTAATATCAAATATGTCAATTTTTACTTTTGTGTTAGCATTTCGTGAGAAATACATATGTGTTTAGTGTCTACTAGTGTTGTAGAACTTGTACATTGTTTATGTAGTGACGTGAACTTTTACAAAAGCAACAATGAGGAGGCAATTGAGATTTTTTTTTCAAAGCGACCGTTGGATGAAATGATTTAAATAATTTATGTTTGATGTAAAAAAATCAATTAATTTCATCATAATTTGATTTCAATCTTTATGGTCAATCGAGGACACCTTAATAACACTATTAATTACATTCCTTTAAGGGTAACCCCATGAAGACATAACACCTTAGGGAAACCCACCGTTGGATACAATGGTTGGTATATTTTATGCTTATTTTTTAAATATTGTCCCATTTCGACTTCGTTTCAACAACGATCCACTCGGTATCTTTATTAACCTTAAACATTAGGGGTGTATTCAATTCAGATTTTAAAATATTTTGTTTGAGTTTTATAATCCATGGATTTGCTTAATCCACGGATTTTTTAAATTCTATATGGACTCTGATTGATTATAATGGATTGATTTACTAGTATTTGTTTAGATTTTACAAGTCCTTATGATGTTTTTGATAGGTTAATTTTTTTTTCTTTCTTCTTCTATAAAAGCAATGGATGTATGGATCCAACTATAATGCTATATCAGTGACAAAAAAGTATATATATATATATATATATGGCAATTTACCATTCTTTATGTTGTGTATTATATGAATAATAAAAGAAAACTAATCAACCAAAATGTTATACAAAAAATAAAGTAGCAAACTAATGACATAATTTATTTCATATCTAATCTACAAAAGAAACATGTGTGTATGTAACGGCCTATTCTAGTTTTAGATGAATAATGTATATATATCGGCACCCGGCTTCGGGTTTGATTCAAAAAAAAGAAACATGTGTGTATGCATCATCTTAACAATACCATTGAAAGTGAGCTTAATTAGCTAGAATGATTAAGGCTTCCAGAGCTATAGTGATAAAAATAAAAAAAAATATTAGATGAGAGCAGAGGCAGAGACAGAAGAGGATAGTGGGAAGATAGGAAGACAAAATGGATAAGTGTCACCTATTGAGAGCTGCTTCTTCTTCTTCTTCTTTTTGTTTTTCTTTTTTTGGTGAAGAGGTTCTTCATTTTTTGAGTGAGAAAGAATCCATCAAAATCTCTTGGGGAGTGGTTGGATTGTTTTTTAGTTTTGATATGTATAAAAAGCACTATAAAATCCTTTAAAATCTAACATTTAATGAAATCCTTAAAAATCCGTATACTTTTGAATATCTATAGATTTGAATGGATAATTTTAAATTTTAATTGAATACATCAAGATTTTAATGGATTGTTTAAAATCTCAATTGAATACCCATAGACTTTCAAAATACAAAAAAATCTTGTAGACAATTTGACAATCCGTCATTAATACTGTAAGAGCACTTTTCCTGAAAATTTCTCATATAGTATATTTCTATTAGCCATGTAAAATAACTCAAGTGATTTAATCGTAGTGGTTAATGTTTCGAAATATTTACTTAAATGTTAAATTTATAAATAAATTTTAATCAATTCAACGTGAATTACAAAATTTAAATTTTGTTTTAATTTTTTCTTTCCATTTCTTTTTTGGGTTCTTGACCCATAGCACCAAAATGGAATAAAGTTAGCCCGGTTACACCACTAAAAGATTTTTTATTCCCACTAACACAATTTAACAACTAAATGACGATTTTAGACTCCAAAAAATTAAAAATTAAAAATTGCCACTCATTCTCTCTCTCTCTCTCTCTCTCTCTCTCTCTCTCTCTCTCTCTCTCTCTCTGCCGGCAACTTCTTCTTCTCTCTCTTTGCCAGCACCGATTTCTTTCTCTCCCTCTCACTGCCGGCGCCGACTTCTTCTTCTCTCTCTCTTGGAACCACCGTCTCCTCCGAATTCCTCGCCAGGGAGACGACCAGGATCATGATCGAGATCCACAACCATCTCGTCGGCACCGTCCGATTGATCGTCAGCAACTTTCTTGACCTGAAATCGAAGATCCGGTAGTTCACGATGCTGCAGATTCCGGCCTTCTGGAAGATTCCACAGCGTGTTGAACGTCGCCGAGTCGTTCAATCACGAGTCGGAGTCGTCCAAGGAGCTAGACGATGTCTCAGGGATCGGGCAAGGGAGAGAGCTTTCGGCTCCGACACCGGAGGGACAGCTTGAAGAGGTCGACAGAGAATTTCTCCAGGTGGCTCCAGGTTGAACATCAAGGTCTCAATACTTGAAATCCAATTTGAACAAGGCAATTGCAAAAATTGCTTCGTCAAAAGAAAAAAAGGATAAGAAAATGATTGTTCTGGTGAAGTGGTGATAAAAAAAAAAAGTGACTGTTCTGGTAACAAACTTACTCTCAATGTCTTTTTTTTTTTTTTTTTTGGTAAAATAGAGGCAGAAGACTTAGAAAGAAAGGAAAAAAAAATGTCTATTGGGAGACAATAGACGTCTATTAGGGCGTAATAAATATTTTGAATTAATGTAATCTCTTCATTTTTTTCCTTGATCAAAGTTTTATTTGTCTAATTTTACAGAGATTAGTTCTCATTCCAGTGACCGAAAGTTCTATTGGGGGGCAATACATGGGTCTATTGGGGGGGCAATACATGGTTGATAGACATCTATTGGGGGGCAATACATGGTTGATAGACGTCTATTGCCCCTTTATTGGGGGGCAATAGACGTCTATTGGGGGCCAATACATGGCTAATAGTCGTCTATTGAGGGGCAATACATGGCTGATAGTCATCTATTGGGGGGCAATACATGGCTGATAGTCGTCTATTGGGGGGCAATAGACGTCTATTGGGGGCAAAAAAACTTTCCGGTGGGTGGTAGCAAGTGATAGGAATCCGGCGGCCGGTGACCGGATTCAGGCGAAAATTGGCCCGATTCCGGCGACCGCTCACCGGATTCCGGCGAAGTTGGCCGGACTCCGGAGAAGTCCCCTATGGTTTCTCTCTCTTCCATTCTCTCTCTCTCTCTCTCTCTCTCTCTCTCTCTCTCTAAGTAACAAAGGTGAGGGTAAAATGGTATTAAAAAAATTATAAAAACAAAAAAGAAATCTTAATGGGGTATTAGGGAAGACCTCCTTAGAGTGTTTTGGGTAAGAGGGAATTAAAAAAACTTAGTGGGGTAAGTGAGAAAAAAATCTCTAAAAATGGTGTAAATAGACAAAAACCATTCTTTTTTATGTCACTGATATCGTCAAAACGAAACCAAAATGATAACCAACAAATTTGAGCACTAATTAAATTGAAACGAAAAGAAGTTAAAAAATAAAAAGACAACTCTTTGTGCTTTGGCCACCGCACCCCCTTTGTGCACTAGTTAACTTTCTCTTCAGTTCTATTTTAAACAGACATTAAACTGGTTTCTTCTTAGGAGTTCTGCTATTTCTTCTTCGACCTCCTCCAGAAAATTTCATAATTTTAATCGTTCACCCGTACAATTTCGATTCAACATTGAAGTCCTAAATCCACATATTCCTATTCAAAGAGTCTGGTTTTTTATATTATGGGTATATTTCCAGGTTGAGGTGGATGAGAAAGGAGCAAGTTCAAGTAATAAAGGAAGGAGCAATTGGAATTGTGCTTCGTCGGCGACTAGTGATCAAGGAGGTGCAATGATTGCCACAAGTCAAAACAGAAGTCCGATATGAGCATCTTGTTGTTATGGTTTTCTTTCCACATGGGCACAACCGTGGCTATACGAATGCTTTACAAGGAGGGCATGGACCTGGGTGGCACTACATACCACATATGAGAGCAAAGAAATCATCCTTACTCATTCCCTTTTCCTGGGACCTCCTTCTCGCTGTCTTCCCACAATGTTCTCCACATGAATGTGGTGTTAAATACAAATCCAAGGGCTCTATTCCCTCAGGCGCTGTTTGGATAGGGCGAATTGGAGTTGAGGATTTGGATTTGGATGACCTAAATCCAAATCAACCCATTTGGTAACTTCATCTGATACGCATTTGGATTTTCCTAAAATCCTCCTTGAGATTTCAAACCTGAAAATTTGATGATTTCAAATAACCAGGGACCTTAGTTATTTGAAATCTCCACGTCTTACCTCTCGACGAAAAAGAGAAAAAAAATTGTGAACAGCTTCCTCTGTTCAGTCTCTCTTTCTTTCACATCCTTTTGTTTACTCCCTCTCACCTATTGACTCTACTCTCTTTCACACCTCTCAGTTTCTTTCTTCTCTCTCCTTTCTCTCTCATTCTTTCTTATGTCCCTCTGATGATTGGTATGAGTTGGGTCGGCGGTCGGCCTCTGAAATGGCAGATCTTCGAAGAGGTACCAAGGATCATGTGCGAGGGAGGTCGCCACAGTTACATCGTTTTTACCTGTTACATGTCGCCTGTTGTCTAGCTGATTGAAAATGTCAATTCTGCCCTTCCGTTAACGTCCGTTTCAGGCGTACGCTACGCCTAGCGTAGCCCAGAATTGTGCCCAAATGCTAGCAAATAATTGAGCTACAACTACAGAAGACTGAACCAAAGAGAACAAAACCAAGCAGTCAACGGATCCAATTCAAAATATGGAAACTTCATAGGGCACAATTCTAATTACCAGACCCTCACAATTTTTTTTGGAAAAAATTTAATATAAAAAATTTAAAAAATACAATAAAGTCTAGCTCACCCAGATATTTTGATCTTCTTCTACCGGGAGCGGCTGGAATACGCCCTACGTAGGGTGCGCCCTCGTGGGCCCAGCAGTCGTGGTTCAATCATGTCCACACGTTTTGAAGTCAAAGGTCATTGATGTAATTGCCTACTTAACTACCGTTATCAGTAAAAACTGACTCCGTCACAGTAATTTCTTGAGGGCATTTAAGACAATTCCCACAGAATGGTAGTCACGTGCCTTGTTCATCTCTTTTTGCGCTCAATTCTCAATCCCATTCTCACTTCGAGATCCCAAAGAGGCAAAGACCGTCAGAGCTCCGAATTACTCCCTCTGATCTGAAAACCCACCTCCATCTCCGTCACAGGAGGTCGTCGTCATCAGTCCACAATCTCAATTCAAATATCAATTCCCAGATTTATTTGCAACAACTTAAAACACCATAAACAAGACAACATAACCAATTCGATAACAGAGTCTTCAATTTCACCATATCAAACCAAACTCAGTTCCATAACTTCCGATCATTAACACAAGAACAAAACGTGATTCTACTTCGAGATTATACCTTCGAAATCGGAAATCAACTTTAATCAACCCAACTCAGTTCCCAGGACAAGCCTGATGACGAAAACTCAATTTCCCAGTGTCACTGCCGAAGATGAACTGGTGAGTGTGATGCCAACAACCAGAAAGCTTTTCGATTGTTAGCCTATGAGTGCAGCTGAGCAAGAAACGAAGTTCGAGATTATACCTTCGAAATCGGAAATCAACTTTAATCAACCCAACTCAGTTCCTAGGACAAGCCTGATGACGAAAACCCAATTTCCCAGTGTCACTGCCGAAGATGAACTGGTGAGTGTGATGCCAACAACCAGAAAGCTTTTCGATTGTTAGCCTATGAGTGCAGCTGAGCAAGAAACGAAGCCCAGAAAGGCTAGAGAAGTTGCCAGCGTTGAAGAACACGGCGGAGCAGAAGGTAACCCAGAAACCCAATCAGTCAAAATCGTTCGAATTGAAATAATAATTGGTCTAACGTATAGAGATTGACGAGAGGATGAGTTTTCCGATCACATGCAGCTTAATCGGTGACCGGAGTCGCCGGAATTCGTTGAAACTATCCAGAGGAGACTCAGAGCTTCGGGTCTTCGATTCTCCTTCTTCGTTCAATGCATGTACAATCAGAGGCCACGGGCGTGACGACGATGGCGAGGCGGAGAGAATGCCGGTGGTCCGCCGCTGTGCTGTGGCCGGACGGAGTAGCGCCAGTCGGATCCTCTTTGCGGGTCTCCGGGTCGCGTCAGGTCAGAGAACTTTGGTTCTCTCTCTCGATCCTTCTAGATGGATCATTGATTACATGCCTACTTATAGGCTTTTTCAAATAATATTCGATGGTTGTGATCAGTCAGTGGATTTATGGATGGCTAGGATCGCGCCACGTTGATCTCTGCTTTTCCAAAATATTTTTCTTTAATCTGAAACTTCCAAAAATCACCAAAATTAGCTTGAAAGTCTGGAAAATTCCAAAGAACTCCTCGTGTCACGTACTTTATTATCCAATCCTTAAATCGAGGATTTCACTAGTGAAAATTTTCAGAAAATATTCTCGAACACCTTTTCTAAAACCCGAGATCAATAAGTAAATTATCAAACTATCTCAATTAGGCATGATAAACTTTTCTGGGGCTCACAGGTAATGTCAAAATTATCGAATTTCAATTTCGATTTTTTGAATCGCACAATATTCTTATATGTCTACTAATGTGGTATAACAGGTTTATTAGTTGGATAAGTAAATTATCAAACTATCTCAATTAGGCATGATAAACTTTTCTGGGGTTCACAGGTAATGTCAAAATTATCGAATTTCAATTTCGATTTTTTGAATCGCACAATATTCTTATATGTCTACTAATGTGGTATAATAGGTTTATTAGTTGTAATGAAAAATATACATTCCATGAGCAACTATGTGTAGGAAATATACTTTATCAAAATCGACCGTAGGATGTTATCACGATAACAAGAAATGGTTATGGTCAAAATTTCAGCTATTTTCGTCGTCGTTTGGGTCTCGATCTAGTAGCTCAACCCTAAACCTTAAATACAACATAAAACTAATATGCTCATAGCCGCTCACTCATAACTTATTTTTTCGATCTATCAGCTCTCACACTCTCATGGGTAGGAGAAATATCAACTAATATAAAAATTTAGGGAATTTTATCTCATCAAGGGTCGGCTCCCCTTAGGGTAAAAGCTTTTAGAGGGTTGACCGGTTTATTTCATGTCGAAATGACGGCGAATTGAGTTAATTTTTTTACATAATACCTATTAATACTCTATAAATAGATGAGTAATATCAAATTTATCAATTTTTAATTTCAATTTTTTAGATCGCACAAAATTCTTATACGTTTACTAAAGTATAACTAGTTTATTAGTTGTAATTAAAAGTATACATTCCATGAGCAACAATGTGTAGGAAATAGATTTTATCAAAATCGACCGTAGGATGTTATCATGATAAGGATAAATGGTTATGGTCAAAATTTCAGCTATTTTCGTCGTTGTTTTGGTCTCCATCTAGTAGGTCAACCCTAAACCTTAAATACCACATAAAACTAATATGTTCATAACCGCTCACTCGTAACTTATTTTTTCTATATGTCAGCTCTCATGCTCTCGTGAGTAGGAGCTATATCAAATAATGTAAAAATTTAGGGAATTTTATCTCATCAAGGATCGGCTCCCCTTAAGGAAGTAGACGCTTTTAAAGGGTTGACCTGTTTATTTCATGTCGAAATGACGGCGAATTTGGTTAATTTTTTTACACAATACCTACTAATACGCTATAAATAGATGAGTAATATCAAATTTATCTATTTTCAATTTCGATTTTTTGGATTGCACAAAATTCTTACATGTCTACTAATGTGGTATAACTAGCTTATTAGTTGTAATGAAAAATATACCTTCCATGAGCAACAATGTGTACGAAATACACTTTACCAAACCGTCGAAATTCATTGAAATTATTCAATGCTTGATCTTAACCATCGAAATTCATTTAGAAGGGGGTTTTAAAGACCAGATGGGATTGTACGACCCAGAACCTTCAAGCATCTCGAACCCGATCTCACGACCTGACGATGGTGAAACTTGACCCGACCTCACGTCTCGATTTCGGCCACCTCAGATCGACGGACCAATGGCGACTGATCCCTCTCTTATGGGGACAAGGTGTATTAACCATATAAGAAATTTGGGATATTTATATCCGCGTGGTTCAGCTCCCCTTAGGGAAGCATATGCGTACATTAGGTTTGACATCTTTGACTAATATGAAAACGATGGCCGACCGGGTTAATTTTTTTACATGAAACCTATTAATACGTGTTAAATACATGAATAATACCAAATCTATCAATTTTCAATTTTGATTATGTGGATCATACAAAATCCTTATATGTCTACTAATGCATGTTTATTGGTTGTAAGGAAAAGTGCACCTTTCAAAATAAACAAGGTGGAGGAAATAAAAGTTGGCAAATTCGACCATTAGATGTGATCAAGAAATTTTCAATTTTGATTATGTGGATCATACAAAATCCTTATATGTCTACTAATGCATGTTTATTGGTTAATTGTAAGGAAAAGTGCACCTTTCAAAATAAACAAGGTGGAGGAAATAAAAGTTGGCAAATTCGACCATTAGATGTGATCAAGGCAAGAAAATATAGTTGTGGTAAAAATTATATATGTTTTCGTTATCGCTTCGGCCTTGATCCACGCAGTCAACCCTAAACTCTAAATACCCATCAAACTAAAATACTTGTACCCACTCCCTCGCAACTTCTTTTCTTGATCGGTCAGTGCTTACATGCTGTGGGAACGAGATGTATGAATGTATGTAAAAAATTTGAGACTTTTAAATGCCCGTGATTCGACTCCCCTTAGGGAAGCATAAGCTTATATTAAGTTGACCCCCTTAACCAATATGAAAACGAATGCCGACAGGTTAATTTTTTTTACATTGTACCTATTAATACGCATTAAATACATGAGTAATGTCAACTCTATCAATTTTTAATTTTGATTATTTGGATCACCCAAATCCTTATATGCTTACTTAAGTGGTCTATCATGTTTATTGATTGTAGGAAAAAATATACATTCCAAAATGAACAAGGTGGAGGAAACAGAAATCCGCAAATTCGACCGTTGGATGTGATCAAGGCAGGGAAATATGCCTATGGTAAAAAATTTACTTGTTTTCGTTATCATTTTGGCCTTGATCCACGTGGTCAATCCTAGACTGTAAATAGTCATCAAACTAAAACGCTCGTAACCATTCCGTCGCAACTTTTTTTCTCGATCTGTTACCGGTCACACGCTCATGGGGATGAGGTGTATCAACGCATATAAAAAATTTGAGACGTTTATCTGTCTGTGATTCAGCTCTCCTTAGGGAAGCATGAGCGTATATTGAGTTGACCCATTTGAGCAACATGAAAACGAGCCGATAGGGTTAATTTTTTTACGCCATACCTATTAATATGCATTAACTACGTGAGTAATGTCAAATTTGACAATTTTTAATTTTAATTATTTGGATCACCCAAAATCCTTATATGCTTACTTAAGTTGCCTAGCATGTTTATTGGTTTTAAGGAAAAATATACCTTCTAAAACGAACAAGGTGAAGGAAATAGTATTTTGCAAATTCGACCGTTGGATGTGATCAAGGCAGGGAAATATGACTATGGTAAAATATTTACATGTTTTCGTCATTGTTTTGGCCTTGATCCATGTGGTTAACTTAAACTCTAAATAGTCATCAAACTGAAACACTCGTAACTAGTCCCTCACAACTTCTTTTCTCGATCAGTTACAGCTCACACGCTCATGGGGACGAGGTGTATCAACGCATTTAAAAAATTCGAGACGTTTATCTCGCTGTGATTCGGGTCTCCTTAGGGAAGTATTAGCATATATTGAGTTAACCCCTTTGAGCAATATGAAAACGAATGTCGATAGGGTTAATTATTTTACATAGTACCTATTAATACACGTTAAATACATGTGTAATGTCAAATCTTTCAATTTTGAGTTTGCAGAATGATAGAAATAGCTATGTGTCTACTAGTGTTGTTTTAACTTGTACATTACTTATAGAGTAAATGTGGACTTTTTAAAAATGACAAGGAGGAAGAAACCGAATCTTGTCAAACCAACCGTTGGATAAGATGATTGAAATATTTTATGTTTGTTGTAAAAAAATCAGTCAATTTCATTATTTTTTTTTATTTTGATCTATATGGTCAACCGATGAAACCTTTATAACACTAGTTATTAATTAAATTCTTCTAAGGGCAACCCCATCTATGCATAAGACATTGGGAAAACCGACCGTTGGATGCAATGATTGAGATATTTTATGCTCATGTTCAAAATATTATCCGCTTTCGATTTCGTCTCACCAATGATCTACTCGGTCAACTACAATGTCTTTATTTTCACTAACACTAAAACACAAATTGTCAATCCATTATTATTGCTATGATGACATTTTTCATGACAATTTCTCATATGGTATACGTATTACCCATACATAATAACTCGAGGGACTTGATTTTCACGTGATTAATTTTTTTTGAAAGGCACGTGATTATAAAAATAAACACTTAAATGTTAAATTTATAAATACAATTTAATAATTAAATTGTTGTTCTAATTTTTTTCCCCCTTTTCATTTCTAGTGTCGTCCAAAAGAGAACTATTACCAGTAAATTGGAACTAACTAATTAAATTGGAACAAAAGAAACTTAAACAACAAAAAAAATTAAAAAGACAAAAAAACCAGCTAGAAGCAAATGGAAATGAGGTGGCACGATCCCTTGTTGCCACCATCAATTCAACATGCCTTGGCCACTGCACCACAGTAGTGGATTCTTTCATGTGGTCTGTCGTTATTTTATTTCTATGCTTAAACTGGTCTCCCCCCGTCGTCCTTCACCAGCATTACAGAGTCACTTCTTCAAACACAGACATGTTCAAGTGTTCAACAGACCTCAGATTCCTCCTCCAAATAAATAGACCTCAGATTCAACATTTAATTAGTTAGTTTCAACATTTAAATTCCTAAAGCCATATATTCTTAATAAAAAACAATCAAGATGGACCCTCGACTTCTTGGTTCGAATGTTTCTTGATTCCGGCGACGAGGCAGTAGCCGTACGAGCGGCCGCGCGTGCCTTCGTCGAAGGCCTTGACGATGATCCCCTTGCAGCCGCCGTAGTGACCTTGGAGGAGGATGGAGAGGAGATTCAGACTGAGCTGACCGGTGCGAAGAAGGTGAGCGACGGCAACTAGGAGATGATGGATTTGTTGCCAGAATCGGAGCGGTGATTTGGGCGCCGGAGAAAGAGAGGAGAGACAGAAGTGTTTAATATTTTAAAACTAGATTTACCATGGAAGAAGAGTTATACTAGATTTACCAATTGAGATTAGATTCCCAAACAGCCCCTGCCCTCGACGAAGTTGGTGATGATTTGGGCGCCGGAGAAAGAGAGGAGAGACAGAAGTGTTTGATATTTTAAAACTAGATTTACCATGGAAGAAGAGTTATACTAGATTTACCAATTGAGATTAGATTCCCAAACAGCCCCTGCCGTTAACGGTGTTAAGAGGCGCACGGTGCGCAGGGCGCATTCCAGAATTTTCCTCTTCTACCTTCGTTGTATTCAAATCAACTCTCTCCACCAAAATCTCCGATGGCGAGTCTGTGGCGGGCCGCGACGGGCCTGACCGATAAGGCCGACAACCACGACGGCGTGGAGTTCTGAAGCAAGGGAAGCTGTTCTGGTTCAAGGACTCCGCCGTCACGCGCGCGTCGAGGACACGCGGCGTGATCCCGTTGGCCACGTGCCTGGTGAAGGGCGCGGAGGACGTGCTGAACAAGCAGTACGCGTTCGAGCTCTCCACGCGCTCCGAGACCATGTACTTCATCGCCGACTCCGAGAAGGAGAAGGAGGACTGGATCAACTCGATCGGACGGTCGATCGTGCAGCACTCCAGGTCCGTCACAGACTCCGAGGTCGTCGATTACGATAGCAACAACAAGAACTGAAAAGAAAAGAAAGGCTAGGTTAGTTTCAGAGCTCCAATTGATGATGCTGTGTAATTTTGGTACGTGCATAAAAATCTGTGGAGGCTCTCTGTTTGTTTATATCAAATCTCAATGTTCTTCCTTTTGGTTTGCTTTTGTTTGTTGAATTCAGCTGCTTTATTTTTATAGGGTTTAATGTCAAATTGGGATTCTTGATTAACTTTGATTTGATTAGTATGGAAACAGTTTTTGGGGATCGAAATTGGATATGAATCTGGTGTATCAGTAAGATTTTGGTGATCAAAATTGGATTTTATGCATTTTTGGGATTCCATGTAATTGTTGAGTGGATGTTCTCATTTTCCCCAGAATTTGATTTCCAGGGTATTTCATAGATTGATTTCTCTAAATTAAACCCTTTTCTTAAATTGAAACTTTATTTTTACCACAAGGTGATTCACCCTCAGGGAGAAGCTTTATCAAAAGGAGAAGGAGTGGAGAGAAAAGGAGCTGTTGAGCCAAATCATCGAGGAATTTCAAGGTTGAATTCTACCAGAAGAGGAAGATCACTTCTGAGAATAACAAAGCTGCTAATAGGGAAAAACAGAAGGTTAAATCAAGTTAACTTTTCAGAATATTATGGTTTCCTGTGTCCTTTGTTTGAATGAGCTCTTCTGTGAGATAATGTCAAATTTTTACCTGGCTGCCTCTGTTTTGAGTGTGGTCAGTATGCATTTTAAGATCGTGTGAGGTGAAACCTAAGAAGCACCGATACGGGTACGAGTATCCGGATACGATGCGATAGGATACGTGGATACGGCAAATCTTAAATGTAATTAGATACGGATACGCAAAGGATACGTCAATTAAATATATATATATATATATATATATATATATTAAATGTATATATATAATTAGAAAAAAAAAAAATTTAAACAAAACTTGGGACTTCATTCAACTTGGACAACATCTCCAGAGTCTTCATCTTCATCATGATCAACATTAAACAAAACTCCCTCTAATTGTGGTTCATCAAGTGAAAGGTCAGCAATCTCAAGCCTTCCAACATCAGACTCTTTCAAGGAATCAAACCCATCACCTCCAACATCCCACATTTGAGTTGCACTTTCATTGTAACTTGGGCTTCTCCTAGCTAAAAGGCGAAGATTGGTATGCACAAATATCAAATCTTCTGCTCTTTGTGGTGTTATCTTATTCCTCCTCACAGAGTGAATGAAATTGTAAGTACTCTAATTTCTTTCACAACATGAAGGAGAACAAGGTTGACCTAGAACCTTGAAGGCTATGGCTTGGAGAGATGGTGCCGAAGCTCTATGGACAGCCCACCATGTTATAGGCTCCATAATAAACCTATCCTTCATAGCATCCCCACTTCCAAACTCTTGCATACACATAGAAAAATTGGCAAATTCTATGTTAAGTTTCCTTCGATCATCTTCATTGGCAAAGTATCTAAGGATACCATTTTTCCTCTCCCTTGTAATCTCTACATCTTTGTGGGGAGCAACCCGATTAGTATCTTCACTAAGCCATTCCGAACTATAATACTTAGATATAAAATAAGAATAATTTTAATTCACAATATAATCTATGAAATTTTAAACAAACAAGCAAAAAGGGACACACATATTATACTTACTTGGGATTCAATGAATGTGCCAAGCAATTGAGAGAAGTATTGCTCTTTGACTAACGAGCCATTAAAACCTTATACACCGCATCCCAAAATGGAGACTCTTGATGAGGTTGCTTCCTTTCTTTCCTATAGATAGCCTTCTTCACTTGCTCAATCATACTATCCCACCATTCATACACTAGGATACTTACTTGCTATCAAGGCACCGGCTTTGGAACAAACAAGAGCATTATCGGTAACCACTTGCACTACATTTTCCCAACCCACTTCTTTTATGGAATCTATAATCAAGTCTGCAATCATTGAATGATCCTTGAATTCCCCCTGACAGTTTATAGCCTTCAACATCATCGGACCACTCTCACAAGTGGCTATCACATTAATCAATGGTCTTTTTTGTGCATCAGACCAACCATCACGACAAAGACTCACACCTTTGTCTTTCCATGTAAGCTTGATTGGCTCCAAATGTTTCTCAATGTTTTTCCTTTCTTTTGCAAGAAGTGTGGTCCTTAGAGCATTGTAGCCTGGTGGAATGTAACCTGGAAGGGTAGAAGCACGAATGTAGGAGTTCCGATAATGTGGATTTCTAGCTAAATTGAAAGACAAGCCACCGGTGTAGTACATCCTTGCAACCTCACCATCGCATTGCTCCCTAGCTGAGTTTTGGAAGGCCTTTTCAACAGAACCAGCAGCTGTTTTCCTCTTCTTTCCACCATCACTTGCTTTTGGTGCTTGTGTATAGGCATGATAACTCATCCCATAGGTACTAGTAGAGGAACTCCCTCCTTGTTGTCCTGATGATGGTAGAGGAACATGTCTAGGAGCTGCATTCATTAATCTCTCCTTGCATTCTTTCACCAACTTAGACATTGCAGTAAAGGCATGAGGAGTAACCTTGTTGCAAACTTCCACCCCCGCTGTTCTTTCTTTCAACAAATGACCACGAACTCTAGTATAAGAACCGTTGAAGTACAATTTGCAGAAATTGCCCGTTGAAGTACAATTTGCAGAAATTGCACTGCCATTCCAACATCCTCCACCTTGCTGTTTTTGAATCTTCTTTACAAATTTCCACAACGGTGCTTTATCATCTATGATCTCATTTTCAGGAGCAGCTCCACTACTAGTACCGGCGTTAACAGACCTGGCACTAGAACTAATAGGAGGTGTTCCTCCATCACACATGGTTCCTGAAAAATACACATGTAGTATTTAATTAAACTAATTTGCATTTTGAAACAGGACAGCCATAGAGATATAGTGTAAAAAGAAATCTTTAATGGGATATTGACAATTCAACGTATGAGTTGACCGACAAAGTATCATTATCACAATTCAATGTATACATTTCTGATTTCTTTAATGGGATATTGACATATTGTTTAAATTTTTTAACCGACAAACTATCATAAACAGGCCCGCTCACCTGCGGGACGAAAATAAAGGGACAAAACGGGATGAAATCATTCCAGCCGTCAGATCTTAATTAAATTGATCATGTTTTTGGTTTGTTAGAAATAATTGTTGGTTTGTTAGAAATAATTGTTAGTAGTAAAATCATATTTTTGGTTTGTTAGAAATAATTGTTAGTAGTAAAATCATATTCATCGAAAATAAATATATGTTTTGAAATATATGAACTTGATGGTCAACTGTTCATGGGTACGTGAAAATGAAGATTCTTATAAAATGATTTCGAGTTGTGTAGTTATAAACTATAGTTGGTATTAGTCGCATTACTAAGAGGATGACTACGTGTCAATATATATATATATATATATATATATATATATGTATGTATGAGTGCTTCATGAATGTTTGGTTGCCCATGTTGTCATGTAAAAGTAATGGATGACATTGGCAAATTTGCAATAGCGAAAACAATTTTTTTATTTTTTTGGTCAATGAAAACAATTTATATTAATGGCATTTTCTTGCGTAGACAAGCAGAGATATTTGGTAATCTCGAATGTGTTATAATCAGCGTTGGAGTTTAAGGTTTTCTCAAATAGTCAAATTGAATTGGAATCGAATACACAAGGTATTGTCAATCTGATCAAATTTCCGAAGAAAGATGAATAATACCATGTTGTAGTATCTTGTGGAGGGATCAAATTTATTATATATGCAGCAGTGTGCATGCATCTATCAGATGGCATGTTGTTGTAACAATCGAGGTGGGTTATGGGCTAGCAGCCTAAGCAAATAGACGGATTTATCACACTTGAGTAAGATGGTGCCCCAAGTGGTTGAGACATTTTATTCTCAAAAAAAAAAAAAAAGAAGAAGAAGAAGTTTTCATCATTCCCAAGGGTGGCCCTAAGGATGTTCAGCTCGTGCGGTTGTACAAGTCTCTCGAAAATCAAAGGTCTCCGAGTTTCAAATACTCACACACACACACACACACACACACATACTTATACATACATACATATATCCTAACATGTATGTATGTATGTATAAGTATGCATAATATATTGGGAAAATGATCATTTACCTAATTTTAGCTTAAAAATTGCCCACTTACCCAAACACTCTAAGAGATTATTTCCCTAATACCCAATTAAGTATTTTTTTAATTCATTTTTATTTATTTTTTGGACAATTTTGCCCTCTTTTTTTTTTGTCACTTAGAGAAATAAGTCATTGGAGACCTTGCTTGACTCCGGTGGCGGACTCCGGTGACTGGTGACCCGACTCCGGCGACCGGTGACCGGAATCGGGCAACCGATGACCGGAATCCGGCTACCGGACTGGTGATCGAATTCCGACGTCTGAATTTATTGCCCCGTAATAATACCCAGTAACCATATTATTGCCCCCCAATACTCATATTATTGCCTCCTAATAATCATATTATTGCCTCCAATAATCATATTATTGCCCTCTAGTGAATTGCATAAACTCCCAATACCAAAATGAATACACTACAGTAGGGGTCGTCAACGGGCCAGCCCGGCCCATTCATAGCGGGCTTGGGCCGGGCCTTGCTATATTTTTAAATAATTGCGGGCCGGGCCGGGC
>BDJD01001201.1:69686-93216 GCA_002564525.1 Rosa multiflora
AACACACACACACACACACACACATATATATATAATTATATATATATATAAACACACACACACACACACATATAAATATATATACATATATATAAACACACACACACACACACATATAATATATATCTATATATATATTTATTATGCGGTAATCCATATATATCTTTTCTATATATATATATAACACACACACACATATATATATATATATATATATAAACACACACACACACACACATATATATATATATATATATATAAACACACACACACACACACATATATATATATATATATATATAAACACACACACACACACACATATAATATATATCTATATATATATTTATTATGCGGTAATCCATATATATCTTTTCTATATATATATATAACACACACACACATATATATATATATAACACACACACACATATATATATATATAAACACACACACAAATATATATCTATGTGTGAGTGTGTGTGTATATATATTTATAAACACACACACACATATCTACAAATACACACACACACACATATATATATATATATAATATTTTACGGGCTTTTACGGGCCGGGCCTAGCGGGCTTTTATGGGCCGGGCCTAGCGGGCCTTTGGCGGGCCGGGTTTTTGCGGGCTTTTGGCAGGCCGGCCCTCAGCCCACCGAGGCGGGCTTTTGCTGGTTTTTTGACGGGCCGGGCCGGGCCAAAAGCCCTCAGGGCCGGCGGGCCTCCATCGGCCCACTTGTTCCGCGGGCTTTTTGATGAGGCCTACACTACAGGCACAATTGATCAATTTATATGCATATTATTGCCTCCCAATACTCATATTACTTTTATACGTTATCAGCACGCTCAGAGCCAATAGCCAAGAAAAAAAAAATCTAGTTTTCTAGTTTATTTCAGTCAAAAAAAAAAAAAAAAACCCTAAGAAGGAAAAATATTTCTTCTTTTCTGCCGCCATAAAAAATAAAAAAAAAATTGTTTTGGCCGCCGGCCTCACTGCACCCAGCCAAGAGAAATCGAACTCCGCACCCAACAGCAGGACCAGAGCAATTGATCTCTGCACTGCCCTTGAGACTCGATCTCGACCTCAACGACGACTCCTTTGCACCGTTGCCGCACCCAGATCGGATTCGTCAACCCCCCACTGTCGCAGCACCCAGATCGGCGACGACGTAGCAGCCCACCCGCCACCTCGCTACCCAGCCCCAGGCCCTCGGTGCCTAGCGTGCTATGCCCAGCGCCTCTGCACGCATCGCCGCCGGACACCAGTGCTCCTCTAGATATTGATCTACCCAGCCACGCATCCTGCAGCACCAATCCCAGCACCGACCGCAAATCCCAGTGAGAGAGATCGGTCAACAGCTGCAGAGAGAGATAGAAGAGAGAGAGAGAGTGAACCTGTAATTTTTTAATTAATTGAAGGTTGAAATTGTCATTGAACACTAAATTGGGTAAATGGGGTTAAAAAACTCTTAGTGGAGTAAGCAGGCAATTTTGAAGCTGAAATTGGGTAAGTGGTCATGGCCCTTAATATATTTGCTTGCCCTAACATATGCACAACAGTACGGTCTCTGTCATCCAGTTGGTAAGCAAGCTGAGCTACGCGAAAATTTTCTTTTCCTTGTCACTGGTTGAAATCTCCCATTCTACGTAATTTCCCATTATGCTTTTTGGTTGTTCCATAATAGTTCTTTGTTTGTCGGCAGTAGCTTTTTCAATTAGTAACAATAATTGTTTGCTAGGGTTCAGATTATTCACTAGATTTCTTCCCTGTGTAACACGCTTTTCCACCTCAAGTGTTTGAGTTTATGACAGGGAAGGAAGCGATTGTCCGTTTCAGATATAAGTGGTTCTGTTGGGTTGGCAGCATGTTGGAACACCCAAAAGAGGGTTGTGCAGAACCTTCGGAATTGGAAGAGACTGTTTTGCAGCCAAACCTAACCCTAACCTTAGGGTTATGGTTTCTGAGGACAATGTTGTTACGGGGGTTCAGGCTCTCCACCCAAGCTGGTCCTAAAAAGCCAAAGAAGAAACACATTGCTAAGGTTTCTGCTGCTGTTGAACCCACTCCTCAGGGGGGGAGTGCATGGAGGTTGTGGCTACTGCTAGTCTTAGGGATAACCCCAATGTGTAGGGGCTCCTCTAGGTTTCATGAATAAATTGGGGAAAATACTTAATTACGTTCAAAGTCTTCCCTGGTAGTGTCAAGATTTGGTTACTTGTTACTTGAGTCTTATTTCTAAGGTTGCATTATGTTAGTTAAGTCTAGGTTTGTATCTTTAGGTTTCATGGCTCATTTTTGTCATAACCTGAAATCCAGTAAGTCATTTTGTAATACTTCCTTCATTTACGTTGATAGACTGACACCCGTCATTTAATCAAAAAAAGTATATCCATAAGCTTTTTTTTTTTTTTGGCAGAAAAGCTTTTTTTTCACACCACAAAAGGGTGGCAGCAACAACACAAGCGGAAACTACAATGAAAATCCACATAATTGACAACTAAAAGCTATCAAGAAAAGTAATTCTTGATTTTTTGAGCCGTTAGTTAAAATTGTCTTGACAGCTTACAAGCATCAAGAAAGAATAGCCACACATGCCCACATCACATGATTATTTTACTTGATTATCTTTAGCTGTCAATGACCAATTATTTAATTTTTAAAAAGTCCATTAAGGATTAAATTTAGTTTACTCCCACAAACTTTGAGTCAAAAATCAGTTTGGTCTCTGATTTTTTTTTTCAATCACGATGATCTTTGCACTTCTAATTTCTATCACTCGAGTCTAAATTTCAAACTTGGCTCCAAAACGTCATTTGTTGACTTGGAGCCAACATATACCTCACTTTTCAGATTTTGACCCTTAATTTGGAAAAAAAGTCCAAACTACCCTAGGGGTGATCTATCTAACCTTCTCAAGTCTGGAACGACTTGAGTCTGCCACCGCTGCCCAATTTTGGACTGATTTTGCAAAAAGACCTCAAAACCCTCTCCTTCCTTATAGGCTTTACCTTTATCCACAACTCCTCCCGTAGCTCCCGATTCGACCAGAGATGATTGAGATCAAGTTCCGCTCCTAGCTCCTCAACGCCCTCGACTGCTTGAAATTCATCGAGGACAACTATCAGAACGACGACACTTTGAGTTGTGTTGACGTCAGCCGGTGCTTCATGGCGGGAGAGAGCGAGTTTAAGAAGGTGAGGGTGCTGGGGCTCATTTCGATTTAGCCGTTCTTAAACAGAGAGGAGAGAACAGAATCAGAGATCCGATTGGGTCGGGGTGTGCTGGGTGTGGACTGGACGGACTGGTGTTGGAGGTGGTAGTGGAAGAGCTACTGTGAAAAATTCGGTCTCACAGTATCGTTCTTGATGATGGATCGGTCTCGCCGCTTCGTTCCGCCATAATTTGGCTCAAGCTGAAAACCCAGATGAGAAAAAGGTTCTTAATCAGAAATCACAATCTGGGTGTGAGCCACCGCCTTTGGAATCGTCAAAGTTCTCACCGGAAAAGGGAATTTCGTTGTCGTTAAAGAGGGGTTTGAACCCGAAACAGAAACATAGATCGGTTTCGTCTCACTCGAATTATTCGAATTCATCTGCGGAGAGTGAAATTTTCTCACCGACCAATGAAGTTTCTGACAAGAAGCATTGTTCTAAATCGAAATCGAAATCGAAATCTGGGTGGTTGTCTTCTCCGTTGGGTTCTTGCAATTTAGTCCAAAAATTAATACTTCTTCACATACAACAAATGACAAGCTAATGATTGTATTGCACGAAACAAAAGTTGAATTGACTTGATTGTTTTACAAGCTTCATCTACAAATAATTATACGAAAATCTTGAATACACTAATCTTTTTCATGATTAACATAACAAATGCTTGATACCTCTTCAAAATCTTGAATCGCTGGTCAATAGAAACAAAATTTAGAAACCTGCATAACCAGTACATATATCATATGACCATCAAATAGCAGATATAGAAAATTAACCATTTGTCTCACATTCCCTCTAAAGCATAATAAGTAATTTCTGCAGGCATGCAGTGAGAATTATAGGTAACAGAGAACTTTGAAAAATAGACGGACGATTGGGCCTCTAAAGGATAGGGAATTAAGAAATCTCTGTTTAGTTTCTGTGGTGTTTAATAGCTAAAACCCATATTGAGATTAAATAAAACAAACCTAGGTGTAATGAAGTGGGAAGTGATTGAACTAACCTAATTCGTACTTCATAGTGTACCATAAGCACAAAAGTGAAAGACTTAAGTAAACTACAATCTTTCTCAAAGCTGAATGGTCTTGGGTTCATGTTAGATCATTCCCATATTGAGACTAAATAAAGCAAAACTAATGTGTAATGAAGTGGGAAGTGATTGAACTAAGTGCACCATAAGCACAAAAAACAGTGAAATAGTTCAGTAAACTACAATCTTTCTCAAAGCCGAATGGTCTTGGGTTCATTTAGATCTAAGCTTGTCAAATAATAGAAGTCAATCCAACAATCCACTTGGTGTTATACTCACGTTTCTTCTTACCATGTGTACAGGTATTTTGTATACAGAATGAACATACAAAATTACCATGTGTACAGGTATTTTGTATACAGAATGAACATACAAAATTACGCTTGAGACATACCGGAATGATGAGAATCTAAAGCAGCCAAGAAAACCAGCCCGGCAGTCAATCCCAAGAGAAATGTTAGGGAGGAAATAAGGCTACGAAAAAGCACAAGTGAGTGATCACATGCCTTAACCAACCTCTAAATCACTTATTAAGCACTAGGAAATCTTGGCCAAATTCTCAGTTGGTGTTCTTGATCGACCACCCAAAAAATAGTTGTGCAAGAATTCCTCAAGTACACAATTAAGAACAAAAAGATCTCCTACACAATAGTGAGCAGCAAAGAGGAATCTATATACTTGACATAAATTGGGACAATTCTGACTGGGGATGTGTCTGGTTGCATGCACCAGAACCATGTAATAGTTTATCACTTAACCATCCTATTAGACATTAAATTTTTTAAATGTGCTACATCTTGCAACCTCAAACCTGTAACTATAACATACTGTGCAAGAGCCATCCAAACAAAAGTCTTCAAAAACGGACGCATAACCTTTAATTAGGATGGTAGCTAAGATTGCATATGCCCAAGGAAAAAAAAAAAAAAAAAAGATGACAGGAAAAATGGAGAGCAGCACCCCTGTCACAAAAATAAAGCCAAGATGATATATCATTGGATTAGACAAAATCAAGAAAGGAAAGCAGGCTCCCGTCACCTTCACCTCACACCACTAAAGGTCTTTAAATACAAAAAAATGAAAGATATAACCAGTGGCAATTCATGCAGTTCATTGTCTTCTACCTAATGAACCCACAATTATTCAACGCCTAATGTATACGACTTGGGACAGAAACACACATACGTAGATAGTGCAGAGTATGATGTAGAGGGCTATTAAACTCTAGCAAGTGTACGATGAATCAAATCCTATGCTTCGCAATTACCAAATATTTCTAATAGTATAGGAATTGTCATCCTAAACTAACAAATTATTCAAAAGGACTAAAGATAAGCACTGGTATCAAGAAAATATGCATTTATCAGATAACTGCGTCCTAACAATCATTCATTGAACTCAGGGGCAACACATGCAGTATGCAGTCAATTATCTTAAGCCTTTTCCAACTATGATGTGACAAAGGAACATTGATCTGCACAGCTAAATACAAAAAGGTTACAGAGCATGACAGTGTAATAGATCTGCATATTTCAGGTTTTGTGGTGATTAGTGCAGATGAAATTCCTAAAGTTCTTCAGGAATAGGTCAGTTAACGACAACAATTGATATAATTTTGGAAATACATCCATTAAACTAACGAATTGTGAAGAATTTAAAATACACTTGTGCGCGCGCACACATTGGATACAAGAGAGACATGGCTTCTTCAGTCTTGCTCAATTTGATAGATCAAATTACAATGACAGTCTCAGGCTAGAGCTGTATGCAAAGGAGGCGTCCCAACCATTGGGGACCAAGCAATGCATGTCTTTTATTGTTAAAGATTCTTCAGGGAACTCATTGGGTATAAAGAAAATCGAAGAACTTTGTAGAGAAATTGAACACACAATGATGTTCAATGTGAAGAAAGGTCCAACAAGTTCTTAGGCACCTGAGACTAGTGGATGGGCCTAGACAAGCTTCTTCTTTTGGAACTAGTTAAGAGAGGTACTTGTCTTAATAGTTGTTATCTGTTACGAGGTTACTGGTAATGTATTGCCCCAACTTAAGGCAAGGAAGTCTGCCAAAAGTACTTATCAACACCTCAAAAGCCAGAAGGTTTGCGCAAAGTGTTGAAGAAAATTAGCATAAACGCCTACGGCCTACCAACCACCAGATGTGAAGATGAGGTCCATCTCTTTAACATTGATTACTTAAGGATTTGGAGATTCATGAAAAGGCCAAACATATGTCATTGCCAGGTGTTGAATATAAGGAGATAACAACTATTAAGAGATTCCCAGAAAAATGGTTACTCAACCTCACTAGATAAATGAAACTTGGGACTCTGTACACATTTTTAACTTGCGGTTAAAGTCAAATTTGGGTCTCTAGACTCTAGACATAATCTGACCCAAACTTGTAAACCCTGCTACTCCTCCAAGTGTCTGTATACATGCACACATATAGTCTTTCTCCACTAAGAATAAGGGTTTCTGGAAAGCTACTAGGTGTCTCTATTTCTTTTTTCAGGGTCATCAAACATAGGGTTCAGAGTGTGAGTCCTGATGGAATATTCAACACAAAAATAGGATACAGGGTCATCAGAAGGAGGGTTTAGAGTGTGAGTCCTGATTAAATATTCAGCAGAAAAATAGGCTTCAGGATCATCAAAAATAAGGTTTAGACTTTAAGAGTGTCAGTCCTGATGAAATATTCAACGCAAAAATAGGATTCAGGTCATCAAAAGTATCGGGGCAAAGGCTAAACAAATCTCTCATAATACTATTGCCTAATATCTACTACACAAAGCAGAGTGTGAGTCCTGGTGAAAGTTTGGACATATAATGTGTGTTTCTTTTGAAACCTGGGAGACCTTTCAATCAATGAGGTCAGACAAATGGCTTAGAAATGCAATAGGATATACCTTTTACCCAACAAGGTTTCCAAATTCTGAAAAAAGGTTGACACTTTGCTTCTTCTTTGAAATCAAATATATCCATAAACACTTTTTTTTTAGCCCAAAAACTTTCTTTTCAAACCACAAAAGGGCAGCAGCAATAACACAACGGGACAACACGAAAATGTGCTTCCACCAAAAACCCCTTCTTGTTTAGAACCCTATTTTTATCTGGGTCTCTGCTAAACAAATCGGGACAACACGAAAATGTGCTTCCACCAAAAACCCATCTTGTTTAGAACCCTATTTTTATCTGGGTCTCTGCTAAACAAATGCTACCCAATTGTTCAAATCAAAAACAAAAGAAAACAAACAAAAACAAATGCTACCCAGATGAAATTAAGAGCAGTGCCGAGTCTTCTACAGTTCTACCTCAAGATTAACAACTCGAACCACACTAGATAAATGAAACTTGGGTCTCTGTACAAATGTTTGTTGGTCCTGAAACACACCAACAAACAAGAACATAGTTCCATTTGCAATCTCTAAATGATCTAGGTAAGATAAACGTTTATTTTAGACCTCACTGTACTCCAAAGTGGTGAAACAACTGAATCCACAACTATTTGATATATCTTTTCATGGAAACGAACATACCTTTAACATGAGAAAGATGTTCTTATCATGCTTTCCAAAGGTTCCTATGCTTTGCAATTACCAAATATTTCTCATGGTATAGGAATTGTGATCCTAAACTAACAAATTATTCAAAAGGACTAAAGATGAACACTGATATCAAAAACCTTGAATAAGGGAACTGATACAAAGAGAGTCCTCTGTTCAAGCAAACAAATTGTTTGGCATTGTCAGCAAATCACAGACAATTTGCAACCTGCAATCCACACAGACATTCAACCAAAAAAGACAAAACCCATTTAATTACATAGGTTTTTCAAGCCATCACATTCCCAGTTAGAAAACCTGTAGTTCACAATTGTGTCATGCACAAACACAAAAGCTCCTAGATTGGAGTTTTCCACACAAAAATAAACTAATTCCAAACATTATGAAGCAATATAACTAACTTGCCGCAAAACCCAGAAACCAGAATGAAGGATAGAAAGAGCAGATCAAGAAGGATAGAGATTTCAGCTATATGTCTCAAGCTAAAATGGCTTACAGACTAGAAAAAAGCGCTAACTTGATAATTTTTGGATCGAAATTATCAGAAGCAGAAGCAGCCAAAAATAACTGCTCAGAATCAGTTTCAACACACGTTATTCATACAAAGCAAAACCCAATGGATCGCAGTAGCCTCAGTCTAAAATCTAAATCCCATACCTCCACCTTTAAGAAGGTACAACCTTTCCCAGCTCAACCAATTAACCTTCCCAACCCATTAGATGAGGGCATATTCTCTGTAGATCGAAACCCTCAGACTAAACGGCTAGGAGGAGAAAGCAAAATGTGCTTCCACCATAAACCCCTTACTAAGGGGGGGCCTTGAAACTAGGGTTTGGGCCAGAAACCGAGCCCATCCCGTGGTTTTTTTTTTTTTGAGAACGATAACCAATCATAACCCCTTCACCCAAAAAAAAAAAAAAGCAATCATAATCAAACGACAGAGAAGAAAAAATACACACAAAATTATTGTCCCCAAAAAATAGTCAAAGTAAACAAACTAACAAAGTAGAAAGCCCAAGAGTTGCTTTGAATCCAAAAAAAAAAAATGGCATTACAATTATTCTTTGTTCTTGGCATCTTAATGGGACCTAAAGTCAAAATCGGTCTTGCTCTTCATTGAATCTTTCATCAATGACCCTCTTGTCGATGAAGAAGAAGACTTGATTTGTTCACAAACTTCTTGGGGCAGGACCTGATGATAATAATGATGCTTGATTAGAAGTGATTTTTTTTTTTCCTTTTTAGATTCAAGAATACGTGCATCATGCAATGTTGAAATCTTGATTACTAACCTGCATGGAAAGAAGGAACCTTTATGACTCTTTTGATGATCAATCATCACTTGGATACTTGAAAAGAGTACCCCGCATATCCCACACGTCCTTTCATTGAGCTTCTTTTGATGGCGATCATAGAGGTGCTCCATCATCTCAGCCTCTTTAATATCTTTGTGGCAGTAGCGACACATAAGAGTACTCTTGTTAGCCATGGGTGCTTCAATCAGAAAAATATAGAGGGTAGGGTTTTTGAGAGCTTAGGTACAATGGGGTTATGATGTAAGAAATGAAATGATCAATGTTTACTTAAGAGTGAGCGACTGAGGTGGGGTTTTAGAGAGCTTACGGACAAAGGGGTTATTAAGTTAGAAATGAATTAATTGTTTAATTAATGAAAAATTTGTTAGCAGTAAGGGGATTTTTACTATCCTCACATAATATTGGAGTTGTTTGGTTTTTTGTCATGCAGCTGACCAGCGGCTGATGAAAATACAGTAAAATCTCGTTAAATAAATGTTCGATAAATTATAACCTCGATTAATAAATTTCTCTGGTCCTAATTCGGGCAGTGTACTAAAACAATAATCTTGCCAAAATGTATAATCTTATACTTTTCTGGACATCCTTTAGGACCTAGTGAACATATAATTTTTTTTTTTTTTTGAATCAAGCTGGACAATTTCATTCAACTCAAGCTAGAGAGACACAGATACATACCTTCCCTTGCCATCTATGGGCAAGTCTAGGACATGGCATGCTAACACCACTTGTTAGACAATCAATGCTCACAAATGAAAGCAAGCCTATAACTATGAAAAATCTAGAACACAGTACATAGGCATAGTTCAACAAAAATCTAAAATCTCTCCTTGCCATCCAAGTTAGGGTTAGGAGGTTAAGCTGGGTCCAGCCTCCTGGAGTCCAAATCAAAACCCCATAGAGCTGGATCCTAAGACTTTGATTCTCAAATCAAAATTCAGTTTTAGCACCCAATTTTGTTTGGGCACCCAAAGGAAATTGGACAGCCAAACACAATTGGGCCTCCAAACTGCTTTGGGCCACACGACTGATCTAGGCACCCAACCCAAATTGGGCTCTCCCTTTTTTGCTCTAGTTACGATCAACGTCGCTATCACCGTCTCACATACAGGAATGGGGTACCCAAATTGCTTCGTCACCGCTCCTTGAGACTGAAGGCCACCCCAATTGCAGTTATAAGTCAGTGTAAGCCTCTATCGCACCAATCCACTACCGGCACCGGGCTGTCGAGCCCTTGCTGGCTTGTAACACCGGTGGTGCTGGCTTGTAACACCGGTGGTCTACTTCAAGCCCAGCACAACGCCGAAATTCTGATTCATCCATGATTGATTCCCCATTTTCCTCCAGGCGAAGCCCACTAAGGCTGGCAGATGATCCATGCGGTTCACCGCCGCCAATACCAGGTTCGCCATATGCAACTACTCCATGAATTACCCCCCATGGCCGGGGTCGTTTTGAGTTTAGCTCGGCACTGCTGCAACCTCCACAGCTTTTCACTCTCCCACCCAGCTCTCAGTCCGAACGAATCAGACCACCAATCATTCTCACTTGCATCATCAAAGCCATTTTGACTAGACATAGAGGTGGTGATGAAGGTTGTAGGGAACAATTGGGTGATCGTCGCACAAGATCAACGTTTGAGGACCATCAGCAAATGACTTAGAGAGGAGATCAACGCCGGCCGCCATTGCTGGAATGCAAAACTTTGGGGGTTAGGGTTAGGGTAGAGACAGTCAAATATAACGAGATTAGAGAATGAATTGTCTGATACTCTATTCCTCTCACTGTGGAGGTATATAAAGAAGATTACATGAATACAATTGACTTACATCTCTATTCTCTACCACACATAAAATTGGTAAGTACTAACTACGGTATAACTACAATATATTACATTCTTATTATTATGCCATGACTCACGCTCACACTCCCCCTCAAGTTGGTGCATACATATCAATCCTGCCCAACTTGCTTAGTGAGTCATAAAATACCTTCCTGGAAACTCTTTTGGTGAGCATATCTGCAAGTTGCTCTTCACTTGGAACAAAAGGGAAGCTAATAAGTTTAGCACCTAGCTTCTGTTTTATAAGGTGAGGATCAACCTCCACATGCTTAGTGCGATCATGCTGTACTGGATTTTATGATATATCAATGGCTGCCCGGTTGTCACAATACAAATGCATAGTACTTTTGAGTTTGAAACCCAAATCACGTAATAGATTTCTCAGCCACAGCAATTCACACACCCCATGAGCCATACCTCTATACTCAGCCTCAGCATAGATCGTTCCACAACTTTCTGTTTCTTACTTTTCCATGTAACCAAATTACCTCCCACAAAGGTAAAGTAACCTGATGTCGACCTCCTATCTGTAATATTTCCAGTCCAATCTGCATCTATAAAGCCACAAACCCCAAGAATTAATGTTGTTGTGTTTAGAAAACATTACTCCTCTCCCTAGAGCTAACTTTATGTACTTTAAAATTCTCACAACAGCATCCATGTGACTCTCACTTGGGTTATGCATGAACTGACTTACTACACTTACTGCATATGCAACATCTGGTCTAGTATGAGTCAAATAAATTAAGCGCCCAACTAACCTCTGATAGTGAGCTCATCAGTGGGTACCTGATCTGGATACTCTGCTAAACAATGGTTCTGCTCAATAGGAGTGTCAATAGGCCTGCAATCCAATATACCAGTCTCTGTCAGCAGGTCGAGAATGTACTTCCTCTGGCACACGTAGATCCCTTCTCTCCCCTGGCTACCTCAATCCCCAAGAAGTACTTTAATTCACCCAAGTCCTTCATCTCAAACTCAGAGGCTAGCTGTCTCTGTGGTCTATCAATCTCAACTATATCATTACCAGTGATTACAATTAATATCATCAACATAAATAATTAGGGTTGTTACCTTTCCTTGTTAATGCTTGAGAAACAAGGTATGATCTGAATTACTCTATCCGTAACCAACCTTCAGCATGAACTGTGAGAACCTCCCAAACCAAGCATGAGGTGACTGTTTGAGACCATACAAAGATTTCCT
The DNA here is from genome assembly GCA_002564525.1 of Rosa multiflora. Taxonomy (NCBI): domain Eukaryota; kingdom Viridiplantae; phylum Streptophyta; class Magnoliopsida; order Rosales; family Rosaceae; genus Rosa; species Rosa multiflora. Next base: position 81,872 of record BDJD01001201.1, read on the forward strand.
CAATTTGCACACAAAATTACCAGGAGAAGTAGCTACATACCCAGATGGAAGACTCATGTACACCTCCTCTGCCAACTCTCCATGAAGAAACGAATTCTTGACATTAAACTGTCTTAGTGGCCAGTTCAAACTAGCAGCAAACAAAAGCAGTACCCGAATAGTATTCATTTTAGCAACAGGAGCAAAAGTCTCTTCGTAGTCTATACCATATGTCTGAGTAAACCTTTTTGCCACAAGGCGTGCTTTATAACTATTCACTTATCCATCTGCATTATGTTTCACGGTAAACACCGAACGACACCCTACAGCTTTCTTGCCTTGTGGTAGGGGTACAAGCTGCCAAGTATTGTTCTTTTGCAATGCCTCCATCTCTTCTTCCATTGCCTTCCTCCACTTTAGATCCTCCAACGCCTCCTGCACTTTGTTAGGTACTGATACAACAGATATTTGATTCACAAAAGATTTATATGACTTAGACAATCTCCTAGTGGACATGTAATTGGCTACTAGATACTTTGATTTTGCATGAACAGTGGGTTCATACCTTTTGGCTGGTTGACCTCGAGTAGACCTATGTGGTAACACATACTGTCCAACATTAGACTCACTACTATTAGTATCAGTAGGTGGACATACCTCAGATGAGTGATCTTCAGTAGGGCTGGCTCGATACCGGTAACTGACATTTTTTTGCCAACACCATTACCGAACCGAAACTCATCGGTTTGCCTTTTTTTACAACCGTTGCCGATACTGATAAATCGGTTACCGATGAATCGGTACGTCGATGTTGCAGTCGGTTTCGGTTTGTCGACCGACTATCTCAGCAGCGCCGGCAGCGAGGAAAAACGGTGGCTAAAACGACGGTATGACGACCCTCCTCATTCGAGATCAAGAGATTTAGCTGTAGATTTGATTTTGATTCAAGTCTGAGAAGGAAGAAATGAAAGAATGAATAAGGAAAACGAGAAGAAAATGGAGGAAGAAATAGAATGGAAGAAGAATAGAAGTCAAAAATGAGAGTGAGAGAGAGAGAGAAAGAGAGAGAGAGAGAGAGAGAACGAAGAACATGAGAGAGAGAGTCGTTTCTGGAAGAAGAAGGAACAGCGAATAAGAGAGAGAGAGACACCGGATATGTTTCTGGAAGAAATGGAAGGTGAGAACCTTTTTAATTGTTTATGAATTTCAATTAAGTGTATATATATATATATACGTCTTTTGCTTAACTTATCAGAAGTGAGCTTGTGGTCTAGTGGTAAGTGGCTTGAGTTCGCATTGAGGCTGCAAGGGTTCGATGCTTGGCAAACGCAAAAGAGTGGGAGTTTTTGGAATTAAACCAAAAACTTTTATGTCGGCTGGTTCGGTAATACAGAACCTATATGATAGGCTGTACCACTGCCGAGCCGAGCACCTACCTCTGGTACTGTACTACCTGTACCGATCGATTGGCAACCGTATTTGTCGGTGCCGACGGCGACGGTTCGGCCGGTTTCCGGCCAGTTTCGGTAGGTCCGGCATTTTCAGCCACCCCTAATCTTCAGTACCAGGGAGTTGTGGGTCAGGGTAGGAGTGACGACTGAGGGGGCAATTGTGCCTTCAATTTCATTTTCGCCATCAATTTCATTTTCAATGATCGAAATTGGTGCCTGGATGTCTAGTGTTTCTGCTTCTTGATGAGCTGCTTCCGGATAAGCTACTGCTTCTTCGTTAGATGGATTGAGTATCTAAACTGCCTCTTCACCTCCTTCCAATTCCTCCCCCTCAACATGATACAGCTCTTCAAAATATAAATTCTCCCCCTGAAGAGTAGTATCAGCAGAGGAAAAATAGCTCATATCCTCAAAGAAAGTAACATCCATAGTGACATAGTACTTTCTGGTAGGTGGATGGTAGCATTCGTACCCTTTCTGATATCTTCCATAACCAACAAACACACACTTAATTGCCCGGACATCCAACTTAGACCTTTGATTTTTAGGAACATGGACAAAAACAACACAACCAAAAACACGGGCAGGAAGATTGTGAAAAGATGGCAAGGAGACATGAGATACTAAAACCTCAAACAGAGTTTTTCCCTGAAGGACACTAGATGGAAGACGATTGATGAGATGGGATGAAGCTTGTACAGCATCACCCCAAAGATGCTTAGGCATATGAGCACTAAAGAGAAAGGCACGAGCCATATCAAGTAAGTGACGGTTTTTCCTTTCGGACACTCTATTTTGTTCTGGTGTTTGTGGGCATGTAGTTTGGTGAACAATCCCATGTGTGTGGAAAAAATCATGGAATACATGATTCACATATTCTCCCCCATTGTCAAAACGTAGGACTCTAATGGTACTATTGTATTGTGTTTGAACAAGAGTACGAAAAGTTTGAAAGCTGGAAAAACTTCATCTTTGGTTCTAAGAAGAGCAACCCATGACAATCTCGTACAATCATCAATGAACAACACAAAAAACCTCATGCCCAATACAGTAGGCTCTCTAGAAGGTCCCCAAACATCAGAATGAATTAATTCAAAAGGAATAACACTTTTATTAGAAACACTAGGAGAATAAGTAGCACGATGGCTCTTGGCCAAGACACATGTTCACAACACAAAACTGACTCATTCACACCAATAAATGAAGTAGGCATGGACTTTTTCATAAGACTAAAAGATGGATGCCCTAATCGGTGATGCCACAACCAAATCTCACTTAGCTTGTCAGAATTCGAAGTCAAAGCGGTAAGGGACTGTGCTCCGGGTTTCTCCCCAATGTATGTTTGATCCAGATGGAATAATCTGCCCCTCAGGTACCCCCATCCAATTATCTCCCTGGTGATAAGATCCTGAAAAATCACATACATAGGATAAAAGGTTACGGAGCATTGAGATTCAGTATTCAACTGTGGGACAGATATCAAGTACTGATGAGATAAGTCAGGTACATATAAAACATTATGGAGTTGTAAGGTTGGGGTAATACGAACTGACCCTGTCCCTAACACAGGAAAAGCCTCACCATTGGCATTTGTAACATAAGACACTGATGGGGAAGACAATTTAGTGAAATAAGATTTATCATAGGTCATATGGGCAGAGGCACCAGAATCAATAATTCATATATCATAACCAACTACGTGAGAAACCTTTAAAGCCATACCAATTTTACCTTGACCAGTTATAGAGGTGTAAGAGTAGCTCCACCTGTTGTATGATGATCCTATCCAGCCACTCCATAAAAATCTGGTTCTTAGATCAATTGAACAGTAACTGCTTTCGCCTTAGGACGGTAACCTTGCTTTTTTGGTTTAAGGTGTGGGTTCAGTTTCCAACAAGTCTCCCAAACATGCCCAACATCATTGCAATAAGAACACTAAGGATGAGGGCGGTTGGCAAAACTTGGTGGAAGCTCTTGCTGATGTAGTGGGACTGAATGCTGTTGCTGGAGTAAAGGTGCTGGTGCTTGAATGGCTAGCCTAGAAACTTCAACTTGTGCCTGTTTGAGACTTTGCTGCTGAGATTCATCCCTACGAATATATGTAAAGGTTGTGGTCAAGCTAGGAGGGTCTGGCATTCTGAGCAACTCTCCCTTGGCACTATTATGTTTGGCATCAAGTCCTCCCATGACCCTTCTGATCAATTTCAGCCCATACATTCTTCAGCTTGGTAAACAACATCGACACTGGTTGCCCATTCTGCTACATTCCTACAGCTTTGCACATTAGTTCATGAACTTGTATAAAATCAGACTCATTTGTATTGAGATCTCCCAATGTCTTCCATATTGCCTCAGCGGTTTCACACTCCTCCACCATTTGTAGCACATCTTCAGTCATGGCTCTAAATAGAATTGACATTACAAACAAGTCATCATCTTCCCACTTAGCATAGGCCTCCATATCATCTTCACTAGGAGCCCTAATTGTTCTAGTCACATGCCTCATCTTGTGTATCCCACGGAGATAAACAGACATAATCTTCTTCTATGTCTGGAAATTGGTATCGGTGAGTTTGGTACCCTCAAAAGATTCACCTTTTGAGCTCTTGACAGAAACCTCATCCTTCTAGACCTCATTGGTCCTAGAACTGGAACTCTGATCTTTTTCCGTTTCTCCCATTGAAATAGGCAATCAACAATGCACAGCTGAAGTAAGGAAAAACAAAAAAAAAACTTACTGCTCAAGGTGTTTTAGAACCTGATGAAGTGGATTGAGGGTGGACTGGTCTGTGGCTTGATTGGAATCCAGTTGGCTTGATTGGAAAATTGGTCTGTAAGCTATAATGAACACAGTCCGGTCTGTGGGTGAGCGACGAAATGGATCTAGGTGAAGGCAAGTGACGAAATAGATCTGGAGAGAAAAGTGACAGCAGTCTTTGGCTGAAGTCGAAGCTGATCGTTCTGGGCGAGAGGAGAGAGACGGCGGTCTAGGAGAAGAGAGCGACGACGGTCCAGGAAAGGAGAGCTACGACGGTCTTTAGCTGAAGACAAAGCCCAGAGTGAAAAAGTGGAGAACAATGTCGTAGTGAGATTAACCCCCCAAATAACTGGGTTCTAAAGTAACTGCCTTCCTTGGATTGAGAAACGACTAAAAAGACCAAGAGACAAACTCCTTTTCGCATCTTTGCTCTGATACCAAGTCAAATATAACAAGATTAGAGAATGAATTGTCTGATACTCTATTCCTCTCACTGTGGAGGTATATTATAAAGAAGATTACAGGAATTCAATTGACTTACGTCAATATTCTCTACCACATATAGAATTGGTAAGTACTAACTAAGGTATAACTACAATATATCACATTCGTATTATTATGCCCTGACTCATGCTCACAGAGACGAGACATCCTCTTTTTCTCATCACATGTAATATACATCTAGCAAACATATAAATTAATAATTGATGAAATAGATAAAATAAATTATAGCGATTGTCTTCTGACAACTCAGGCTCTTAATTCAGTGGAAGATGATTCTTCTTCTTTAGGTAGTATTTTGGAAGATATTAAGCTACTATTCAATAATTTGCCTCACATCTTTGTGTCTCATTCAGTTGGATCATTCAATAGAGTAGCTCATAAATTGGCTAGTCACAGTTTCGATTTGGATATTAAATTCCAATTGACAATTGTGGATGTTAAAGTCTCTGATCTTTAATTTTAATCAAGATCACCTCTGCACTTTCTAAATTCATCTTCTGTATCCAATCCCCAGAGGTGTGCCTTCAAATGATGATATGTACCAGCATGGCCCATTTTTGGGGGCTGAACCATCTCTTTGTACGAAATCTGCAAAATAATCCTTGTTAGAGCAAGTTCACCCGTAGTCAAGAAATGTCAAGGTCAAAAAGTCAACGCGTCGACCAGTCAAGTAACTGTTCACTACCACTGGACATGGGTTTCCACCCGTTTTTTTTCTTGACCAGTCAAGACTGTTCATCGATTTTTTCTTACATAAATGAAAAACTAGGAATAAGTACAATACAACGTTATTTAGTTGTTGTCCGAGAAATTCGGTTTCTAATCGATTTTTATTTTCGAAACAAACGTTATTTAGGGGGTCGTGAAAATTGACTTTTTATACGTTCGGAATTTGGGAAAACTTCCTTCATGAAAGTTGAGGAACTCGTCGATACGATCTCGTGCATATATAGAATAGAATATTCGGAGTTCGTATGAATTTATTATAAATTTTTAAAATCTGAAAATTTTCTATAAATAGCAAAAAAAAAAATTCTGTTTTGTTTCAAAGGACGAAAATTTTTCTTTTTTTCATTTCCTCCCTCCGGTTCTCTCTCTCTCTCTCTCGCGCCCCCAGACTTGGAGGGTTTCGTCTGACCCGACCAGCCTTTTTCTCCCTCCTCCGGCATCCTCCGTCCACGGACCCGGCTCCCCCGAGGTCGCCTCTCCTTCCCCCAGGCCGATATCGAACCAACCCCAAGCGGAGCAAATCGTCCTCCGGCTAAACCACATTCGTGCGTCACCTCCACGCGTCCTCTCCTCCGCGTCTCTCTCTGCTTGTCTATCGCTGATGTCGGCCATGTCCGACTTTGGCCGAGTTGGCGTCTCCTTCTACTGGTCATAATTTTAGTCAGGGCTTTGCCTTTTTTCTTGGCCTCAATCAAGGAAAGGCAAACCTTGGCTGGGCAAAACTATATCGGTGGAGGGATGATTTTCCCCTTGCTCGGTCAACACATCATCAATCCTTGCTAGCGCCCGGTCAAAACTACACTGGTGGACTTGCTCTTACAATCTTCATCTCCATAAAACTCTCACCCACCCCTTGTTCGTCGATTTTAGTGGTACTACACTACTACCCAGTGAGAGATCGAGAATTTCATAGGCACTGGCCTCGATGTCCGGCCACCCAGCCTCTTCACTATTTAGCAGATCAACCAACTGCCCACTGCACACTGCTCACCCGCAGTCACACACATATTCCTAAACCCACATAAAAACTGTCACTCACCCTTTATTTTTCTCAAAGAAAAATCCAAAACCAAGAGGAGGAAGATGAAGACAAAACCCTCGACTGCTCTACCTTCATCTTCAACTCTCATAGAGAACATGATACTTTTATAAATAGAAATAAGTATTCTTGTCAACTTCCCTGTAAGTGAATTGGATATGAGCACATTGCATCTGCATGTCATTCAAGTTTTTCATCCTCTGGATTTAATTATTTATGACTCCATTCTTGAAGGTATTTTAAATTGAGTATGCAGTCAAGGGATTGTTGAAGATGAACTAGCAACCTGGCCGTCCGTCTTAGGGAAGCTTATTTTTATTACAAGTATTCGGAAGACAGAATGCTATCATGCTTCTTCTTGAACTTCTATTGTTGTTTATTCCCAATTGTACTACTTGTACCAAGGAAATGGAATTATATCTTAAATTAATAACTTTTAGTTTTATGGTTTTGTTATTTTAAGACCATTAGCTTATATTTATCCATGGCGTATAAGTGTGTTTGCCCTTTTGAAGTAGTCCCACCCTTGTCTTATTAGCAATTATGGTGTGTAACATTTTTTGAATCTATTGGCATCGGTGTCACGGATTTTATTCCTTGAATTTGGCTATTCTGACAACATCTTGGTCGATGATTGTACGGCTTTTGCTTGTGCAATATTGCTTGGGTGGCGGCAGTAGTGGTATCAAGTTAGGATATGTTCTCTTTATTTTGTAAGGTTACTCTCTTGTGTCCTAATTCATGTGGAGTTAGGTTATGTTGAGAATATATACATCCCACATGGGAAAAATGGGACCTTGTGTATCGGTTTATAAGGGTTTGGGCTAATCCATCCATTGCCAATTGGTTTTGGATGTGAATCTCAGATTACTTTATCATGGTATCAGAGCGGGTTACCCACGTGTGCATGCCTAACAGCCACATGGGCTCCACGTCACCTAAAAGTTGTCCACGTGTATGGCTTGAAAATTCGCCACACGTGCGGGAGCGTGTTGAGAATATATACATCCCACATGGGAAAAATGAGACCTTGCCTATGAGTTTATAAGGGTTTGGGCCACTTCATCCATTCCCAATTGGTTTTAGATGTAAATTCGCCACGGACGGGGGCGTGTTGAGAATATATACATCCCACATGGGAAAAATGGGATCTTACCTATGGGTTTATAAGTGTTTGGGCCACTCCATCCATTGCCAATTGGTTTTAGATGTAAATTCGCCAAACATACGGGGGCGTGTTGAGAATATATACATCCCACATGGGAAAAATGGGACCTTGCCTATGGGTTTATAAGGGTTTGGGCCACTCCATCCATTGCCAATTGGTTTTAGATGTGAACCCCAGATTACTTTATCAGGTTAGAGATGTAATTTTCCTATTCTAGTTAATCTTGTATTTTGGGGCTATGGCCTCCGTCCTTGGGTTTTTCCCTTTGGACTTATTAATGAAGTATTTTTACTTTGACCAAAAAAACATTTGTTGAATCTATTGGGGGAATTTTTTACTCTCATTAAACTATATGCTGAACCTTTTCATGTTTTTATATCCATGGTGCAAACATCTGTTATTCCACATAAAAATCTAAAGTCAATTTGGCATGTTTTTATTTCATAGGTTTTCTTATTTATGTTGACATGCAAGCACTGGACTTCTACACGCTTTAATTGAAGTGGTATGCATTTCGCTTTAAGAAATCTGTCATGCATCATCCTTCTCTGCACACATTTTTTAGGTCACTCACCTCACTAAACCATTGTCATTTTAGCTGTATGTTAGGATACCATTGAATAAAGAATAAACAAGCATGTTTAACCAATTATGATTCATTGATTTGGATATTCTGCAGCCTCTAATTGTAGGATGCTTTTTTTTTTCCACCTATTTTGTTATATGCAATTTTCTTGTATCATTTCTTTCTTTGACTGAGCCTAATAACGTTCATGTATAGTTCAATGATGTCTTGAATTTGTTCTATTACCATGAGTAAATTGTAATTTGTTTGTTACCTTGTTTTTTTTTGAAATAGGGTCAGTACGGCTGCCCTTAAGCCTTGATCATTAATGAAACCACAGAATACATGGGGGACATTATGCCTAAACCCCAAAAAATAATGAGCATTGAGAGAACATCCCGAGATAATAACAGGAGTCTCAGCTAAACATATGTATTCTAACAAGCGCCAATTAGCGAAGAGTGCACTGCTGGCTACTCTATTCGCTTTACATTTGTGGCGACACACCGGAAAGATTTTACTCACGCGGAGCCATAATTTGCTATTACTTTCAGCTTTCCCACTATGTTGCCACCGTAAAAATAATCCGGTAACACTTAGTTTCATCCTGCTACTGAGAGGTTGCGACCATTTGACGAAGCAAGGAACTCGCCGCCTAGCCAGAGCAAACAAAGCACACAAGGTGAGCAGTCTGGGACAAAGCCCACATTGCCCAACCACAATATGGTAGATACTTATTGCCGGCATAAAGCCACATCCTACAAATAAAAAGCAATAAAGCAAAACATGAGAATTAAAAATAGACCCAAAGCCCAATCTCAAAGCCCCGATCCAATCACTCCCAAGGAATTGGCTAGCCCAGCATCTAGCCCAAATCTCAGTGAGAAAACACCAGTCCACCACCCAGGCCCAACGTAGCATCAACACCGCCGTCCCTTGCACAGCGATGCTGACCCTACCTTGTTTATTTTAGAGATATTTTAATACTTGCTTTCTGTGACATGGGCATTTCTTTGAATGTGTGCTAATTACCGTTTGGCTTTTGTTTTGCTATAATAGGGTTCATAGATGAAAACTCCCTCATGGCTTAGACTAACAGATAAGCGCGTTTATTCGAGGTTGCATGATTAATCATATACACACTTTTGTGAGAATGTGAATGCTGGTCAATCTTAGACAAGGCTTGCTGAGTAGAGAGGGAGATGAAGTTTGAATACAATTGTTTTTTTTTTAGTCAAATGTTCTTTTTTATATGATTTTTTTTAATATATAGAAGTTGAAATTCATTAGAACAACAGCCAAAAGGCTATAGTCTACAAAGTTTACATAAGAAAGCCAACTCAACATACTACCCTATCCAAGCTATAGCAAACTAATACAATCTCTAAGGCGCTCACTAATTAGCAAGCCTAAACAAAAGTATTCAAACTTCGCCCTCTACGGAAGAAATATTCAACTAATCCCTTCTTGCCAAACATGCAATTGTTGTATAAACAAGAATTAGAAACGTCATAGAAGACTTATAGAAGCTTCATCACCCTCACATAGGCCTGAAGAAATTCTAAAAATAAACTAGTAAAGAACCAGCTCCTTCCCCTTCGAGTTGGAGCTTGAACCTGCATCTACCTTGTCAAACTTTGGCAAAAGCTTTTTCTTTGTTGCCCAAGATTCATCAACCTTCTCGGTTTTTTTCTTTTTACCATATGGTAGCTTATTTTTGCTACCTGCAGGTCTACCTCTTTTCCTCTTCACCTAAATAGGCTGCTCCTCGCTCTATGCCACTGGTACCAAACTGATTACACACATTTTTATGCCTGTAATTGTATCTAAAACACTATAAATAAGTTAATCCTCAAGTCAATTATTATGTAATTAATCCATTTATATTTAACTTGTAGGAAATAAGTGGAGTTGCGGAAACCGATAGAAAATTGGGCAAAATTGGAGCAAATTAGAGTTTTCGACAAAAAGTCATCACCGAGTCAACTATGACCGATGACATGAAGGGAGCGGAATCCAAAACCACAATATTGCGTGCGGTGGTGCCGTAGAATTGTAAAAATCGAAGATAGAAGAAGAAATGCAATTTAATTAATTAAGATAATTAATCAGACGATTAATTGCTTAATTAATTAGCAAGGCTGCCAAGGCACTAGCAGCCAACTTAATTAAACTTAAGGATTAATTTCAGTTTACCCCCTTGAGGTTTGGGGTCGACATCATGTTAGTCCCTGCAGTTTCAATTTGATCAGTATCACCCTCATACTTTTCAATTTCATCACCCGTGTCCATTCCGTCCAAATCAGACGTTATATCTGACGTTGGGGGCCCACTATAAGGGTTAAAATGGTCATTGCAAGACAAAAAAAAATCAGAACAAAAAAAACCTTCTTATTTTTTGGGCAAAGCAAAAAATACCCATTTTAAGGGCTAAGACGTCGTTCGGCCTCTGCTACACCATCGCCATCCTCCTTTGAACAACCTCTACTCCACAAAATGCTGCAACGCATACAAAAGTTATTCTCAAACACCTACAATTTCTCAAACTTTCGGTGCCTTCAACACCTTCTTCTCCAAGACCGGCGCCTGCAAGCACGTCCCACGCCCCATCTTCGTCCACCTCGAGCCCACCGTCATCGACGAGGTCCGCACCAGAACCTACTGCCAGCTCTTCTAGCCCAACCAGCTCATCTCCGGCAAGGAGGACGCTTCCAACATCTTCACTCGCAGCCACTACACCATCGACAAAGATCGTCGATCTCAGGAATTTCAAAATTCTCTCACAAATTCGAAAAAGGATTCGATTTTTTACCTTCCTTTCTCAATCTCCAACTTCAAAGTCTCAATTTCGTCTCTAATGGCTTCTATTTGCTTCGACTCATTGGACCGAGCCCTCTCATTCTCTCTTTAGATCGTCTTCAACTTGGTCACGAGCTCCATCCGCGACTTGCTCAAGTCCTCGATGTCGTTCCGGACCAGAGTCAACTTGGCTTTCATGGCGTCTACGTCGCAGAGCTCGTCGTCCAGCTTCAACGACCTGTCGTAGACCTCGTGGACTTTGGCGTTCCTCTCGGATTTGATTTGGCCGGCGACAACCTTCAGGTTGTGGAGGTCACTCTGAGCGGTGGTTAGGTCCTGCTTGAGCGCCACTT